>JAFVLL020034420.1:0-19591 GCA_021397915.2 Tor tambroides
GGAGACGTCACGTCCCGTCGCCACGGCTGCTGTACCACCGCTGAGCGGCCGGGTCACCGGCTCGGCTCCTCAGCGAAAACCTGAATATGCGCTGCACCCGCTGCCTACTTATACTCACGCTGTGATTAGTGGCAGCTGGATGCAATATTCGCATGCCAATATCCATTGGCTTGTTTAGATACTCTCGTAGGGGATTGGTCTCTCTAAGCGAGATCCCAATTCGTCGGTCACCGACGTGACGTCTCCGTTCTCTCCTTCAGGGAATGAGGGTTACATACGTAACCGAGACGTTATTTAGGATGACATTTAGTTTTCTGTCTTTTTACAAAATATGCTTTACATTTCTTTCATGCCATATTCTTTCATTTGAGTTTATTTATTTATTTATTTATGTATTTATAATAATAATAATAATAATAATAATAATAATATTTAATTCACAATAATATGCAAAATGTGTCAAACTGTAGACTAAACTTTACCCAAACATCAATTATTATAACTTTATACATTTAATCAATATTTCATGTCATATTCTTTCATTTTAGTTTGTCTTTTTTACAAAATATCCTTTACATTTAATAAATATATCATGCCATATTCTTTCATTTGAGTTAATTTGGTTCATTTATTATTATTATTATTATTATTATTTATTTTCACAGATTTTTTTAAATATAATAATAATAATAATAATAATAATAATTATAATAATAATAATAATAATAATTATTATTATTATTATTATTATTATTATTTAAATTTTACATTTAAATTTATTATTATTATTTAAACTTTAAATTATTATATGCTTATACATTTAATCAGTATTTCACGTCATATTCTTTCATTTTAATTATTTTTCTCTCTATGACTAAAAAAAAAGGTTTTAAATAAATGCATACATACAAACAAACAAACAAACAAACATACATACATAATACTATCAAACAATGTCATTTTAGTTTACAATAATATGCAAAATGTTTAAAACTGTACTCCAAACCTTATCATCCTAAAATACAACATATTCAGTAATGAAAACCTCTGCAGTTTCAAAATCATTAAATTAAAAATATGTTTCCCCACATTTTCATCAACAGCATGTTTTAATTAAAATTATTGTCATGATCATTGCCATGACAAATAATCATTAGTGTTATATCTGAAAATCAAAAATCAATCAATTATTTCTGCATGGTGTTCCAATTGTCTTAACCAGCAAGACTTCTTTGGTCAGCAATTTTACCGTGATGCATTTACTGGTCAGTGTTGCTGGTGATAAACCAGATAAAAATGCACCAAACCAGCACTAACAAACATAAACCAGGCTGGAAGGTCAAAGTGGTCTAACCTGATCTTTTCAGCAGGGTTTGTCTCCCAATTCAGACTGTGTGCTGGACCAAAGACAAGACGGCCCATGTGTTTGCAGTCAGTCAGAACGTAATGGGCTAAACGAACCTTTGGCTGCGGTGTTGAGATGAGCTAATAGAAAGATTAGCTATGTTTCCTGTCTGTGAGCTCAGGTGAGGCTGCTCATCTCTGGCTCAAATCCTGTGCGTTATCAGCGCAGACACACACCTCACGCCTGTTTGTCTGCTCTAATTTGAATGAGAAAATTCTATTCATCAATCTAATTCCCCCTGGATAATGTGCTTACCCTGATGGACACCAAACATCTGCATGACAGTAATCCAACAAGATGAAAGTTAATCTGGAAGAGCGGTCAGTGTGAGGGAGTGTTTGTCTTGCTGTGGCTGTGGAGGTATAGAGCCTCAGTTTTTAATGAAGGGTGATTGTGTGTATGTGTTTTGTCTTTGTCAGACACATGAATTCCCGTCGCTGTCAGGCAGCATCACAGAAGAGCGCTCATGAAGGCTGCAGAGGTCCCAGCACACCACCCCACCTGCTGCTGCCCCATCTGCTGCGCCAACACTCACTATTATATTCACTCGCACATTTACTTAAATACACTCTCATACACTTTCACTACTATTCAAAAGTTTCAAATAATTATGATTTTGTAATATTTTTGAAAGAAGACTCTTATGCTTACCAAGGCTGAACTCATTTGATCAATACAGCAATATTGTGAAATATTTTTTTTTTGCGATTATTACAACAGAACTGTTTTCTGTTTCAATATATTTTAAAATTTCATTTATTTCAGTGATGGCAAAGCTGAATTTTCAGCAGCAATAACTCCAGATCTTTCAGAAAACATTCTAATATGCTGATTTGGTGCTCAATTATTAATAATGGTTCTTATTATTCTAAATGTTAACAACCTATTTCTGCTGTTTAATATTCTTATTTTTTTCCCTCCAGAAAGAAAGAAAGAAAGAAAAAGAAAGGAAGAAAGAAATTCAATGTGTCACAAATCCGGTTTGTGATCTTCCGCCCACTCACCATCAGAGGTCGCTATTCCATCATATTGACTCTCACGCCACACAGACAGTTACATATCACCCACGGACTCCATTTCCCATCATTCATTGCACTAAGTACACACAGCTGTCCCAATGCTCACCTGAGAACTATCTCACAATCAAACACTCTTTATAAGCCCTGGACTTTCTCTCCCTCACTGCCGAGTATTGTTCTGCGTTTTTCACTCTCCAAGTGTTAGCTGCATTACCGAGCCATTCTGTGTTTCCCTGTCTTAGTTTAGTTTAATCTTGTGTTCGCCTGTTGCCTGATTCTCGCCTGTGTTTCTCGGATTAACCCTTTGCCTTGCCGTTTGGATTCTGTTTGCTTCTGCCTGGACTATCACTCACGTTATCAGATTACCTCTCTTGTCAAGCCCTCCGGATATTGTTCACCAATCGTAGACCCACGCTTGTCCTTGGATTACTCTTCATCTTGCCTGTGTTTTACCTGTTTGCTGGTGTTTTGACCCTGCCTGTGTTTGGTGACCACGTCTGTTATAATAAAGCTTGCACATGGATCCGCACGTCTCACGTCTTGTTCGCCCCGTTACACAATGCATCCTCACTGAATAAAAACATAATTATTATTATTATTATTATTGTTATTACTTGCTTACCCCAAACTTTTGAATGGCTGTGCATCAGTTTCCACAAAAAAAAAATATTATGCAGCAAAACACTGATAAAATTAAGAAATACTTCTTGAGCACCAAATCAGCATATTAGGATATATATATATATATATATAATTATTATTATTATTATTATTATTACTACTACTACTATTTACAATAATTGTTTTCTATTTTAATATATTTTGAAATGTAATTTATTCCTGTAATGCAAAGTTGAAGTTTCAGCAGTCATTATTCCAGTCTGCATTGTCAGAAATCATTTTAAACAATAATAATATGACAAAGTCCCATATCCTCAGTAGTAAGTCATGAGGACTCAAATGACTCCATATCCTGAGAAAATCCCAGCTATATTTTTCTCTCTGGGTTTTTAAGTATTTGGATTGTCGTTCTTCTAACATATTGACAACATTATTACATAAAAAAAATTAAGTATTCTGTAGTAATATAAACAGAGTAATATTTAAATGAATATTTATTTATTTATTTTATCAGAGAATACATAATTATTCTAGTCTTTTGTCTGGTAGTGTACATAAAACCTCAGACAAAAATTCACAAATACACACACATTTATAACAACTTGTAGTCCTATAATTTGTATTTATTCCCTATCCCTAAAACAGAACCTAACACAGTATATTTTTTAATATTTAAATATTTATTAAACATATTTATAAAGAAGAAAAGGAGTTTTTTCTAAAGGATGTGGTGTTGTCTCAGACCCAGAGATGGCAGTCTTTCTGAAGCCAGCAGTCAGTTGTTCTGCTGACACACGGATCCCTCAGAGCAGATCTAATCATCGGGGAGAGAGACTGATTCAATCAGAAGATAGTTTGATTATGTCGTCATGGCGACAGCATCTCTGGAGCACACGGCAGCCGCATACATGACTGATCAACGGAAAGACAAAAAGAGAAAAAACAATGAGTGCGACGCATTAAAATTGTATACACAACAACCTTTTAGTATCCAGAATTAGAGAAACAGAAATATAACATGAAATAAAGCCGACGATGGCAGCTATACTGGCTTTTTGGATTCAGTTTTACATCTGCACATCTTCTGTAACCCAGCAGTAAGGTCATCAGTCTTTTGCATTAAAGTGCATTCAGTTAAAGTTGTGTAATAAGAAGCAGTCACACACACCCAATCCTCTCAGTGTGTGAGAGAGGACTGGGTGTGTGACTGCTTCTTATTACACAACCTTAACTGAACTTCTAATACTGCAGCTTACTCTGTTTATATCACTACCGAATACTTAACGTATTTATGTAATAATGCTGTCAATATGTTAGAAGAACGACGATCCAAATACTTAAAAACCCAGAGAGAAAAATATAGCTGGGCTCTTCTCAGGACATGGAGTCATTTGAGTCCTCATGACTTACTACTGAGGATATGGAACTTTGTCACATTATTATTGATAGTCTTTTTAGATGCAATGCAGCAGAACATTTAACATAAAAAAAGATTTTTCAGATCTTTCAAATATATCTTTCAGATATTTCAAGATGCATTAAATTAAGACTTGTACATTGTTACAAATGTTTTCAATTTCAAATAAATGCTTTTCTTTTCAACTTTAGATTTATTAGAGAATCCTGGTTTCCACAAAATTGTTCCAAATCAGTTGTTGACATTAGAAGGATTTCTGACAACGAAGACTGGAATAATGAATGCTGAAATTTCAGCTTTGCATTACAGGAGTAAATTACATGTTAAAATATATTACAATAGAAAACAATTACTGTAAATAATAATAATAATAATAATAATAATAATAATAATTATTATTATTATTATTATTATTATTATTAATAATAATAATAATAATATTAATTAAATTATTTATTTTTAAATAAATAAATAAATAGTTTGATCTTCCTCACATCATGTTTGAGGGAGTAACATCACAGAACTCTTGTATCCACATAGAAGTAAGTTGAACTATATGTAAAAGTACATTATTTTCTTTATTTCCTAATCTGAAACAGTGGCAATTATTGTACTAGGTCTTTCTGAATCCCTATATTCTGCTGTAAAGTGTAAAACCTAAATTCAGATGTCCAGTATAGCGGTACCCGATATAGTTTATCGCCTCCAAAATCAACAATCACTGTTTGTACTTTCCTTGAATATCCACAGGAGGTTCTAGTACTGCCAATAGGCACCACAGGGCTGAACCAACCAAGCTGTTTATAATGGTGTTTCTCAGAAAGACGAACAAGCCACTACCAATTTCCTACCCTGTCATCCATCTCTAATATTCTTTCTCAGTTAGTTTTAAAAGTAAAATCATTACTTAAATGTACCCACTTTGCTTTCCCAATTTAAACTTTAAATTTCCTTTAATTTTCAATGCATTTATTAGTAACCCAAAGCTTCTCTTCACCCCAATTTACTCTCAATGATGAAAATCTTCCATTACTTTGTTACTGTCATCTTCTTCTTTAACTTTAACTCATCTGCATGCTGATGTGGTCTGGATGAAGTTCTTCTGTAATTTGAAGACACACTAAAGGAATAGAAATTCTGCCTTGCAACGACCTACATGCTGCAACCTGTATGACTTTGTCTGAGGAGCACAAACATCATATTCTTAGTGCAAAGATGACCAGAAATGGGCCTCTTTTTAGATTTGGACAGGGCATTAGAATCAACACACACTGTTAGACAGTGTTGCCAGTAAGTTACTGTAATTAAGATTTACAGTAGCAAACTGTATCTGATTTACAGTAGCAAATTGTACTGTTTTTACAGTACCTTACTGTAAAAAAATCAAATTCATCAGTATACTACTGTAATTCATTCATTTTAATATAGATTTTGTTTGATTTTATTATTTTTATATAGATTTCATTTTATTTTTATCCTACATAGGTACTACTGACATTCAATTAAAACAGACACAATAATTACAAAATATCAAACTCTTCATTTAAAACATTGCATGTATAACACTTAAAAATACAGTCTTCCCATGCTGGAACAGTGCATCTTCACCATTTCTCCTGTCTTAGGATGTTTTGCAGTTATGTTGTATCATCTGGATTTATCCTCACAAAGAATCTTTAGGCAACAGAAACATAATGGGGGAAAAATACACAGCCATCTGCAAAACCCAGGTGCTGCTCCAAAACGTGGCCACCACCTTTGCTCACCATCCATTTTGTTAGTGACAAAAATGTGTTCCCTGAAAAACAAGAAGTAGAAATGACACACTTTTAAAAGGAAAACCCCATATAAAATACACAAACCTCTCAAAACCATAGTTGTTCTCTTTGCATGAATTATCAGTTTCAGGTTGGCCTGCTCATGTCTTTCTTGATGCTTCATTGCAGTTGTCTTTAAAAAAACAAGTTCAAGCTCTTGTTCAAGCTCTTGTTCTGTCCAGACTTGACTATTGCAATGCTCTCTTGGCAGGTCTTCCAGCCAATTCCATCAAACCTCTACGACTAATCCAAAATGCTGCTGCAAGATTAATCTTTAATGAACCGAAAAGAACGCACATCACACCTCTGTTCATCAGTTTGCACTGGCTACCTATAGCTGCTCGCATAAAATTCAAGGCATTAATGTTTGCCTACAAAACCACCTCTGGCTCTGGACCCCTTTACCTAAATTCGGTACTTTAGCCCTATGTGCCCTCTAGAAGTTTTCGTTCTGCAAGTGAAAGACACATTATTGTGCCATCCCAAAAAGGCACAAAATCACTTTCACAGACTTTTTCATTAAGTGTTCCCTCCTGGTGGAATGACCTGCCCAACTCAATCCCAGCAGCTGAATCCTTAGCCATCTTCAAGAAACGGCTAAAAACACATCTCTTCCATCTTTATTTGACCCTCTAACTCTATCACTCTCTATTCTAATTCTATTTTATCTATCTGTCGTCTTTATTTAAAATAATTTATTTTAAAATAAAATGTATTTCTCTAACTGCTAATTTTTCTTTAAAAACTAACACTAGCTTTCTTTTTTCTATTCTATCTACTTGTTTTCTTTATAAAAAAAAAAAACTAAAAAAAACCTTGCTATGTGTAATGCCTTAGGCTAACCGAGACTTTTAATATGGCTTGCATGTTGTTGCTCTCTTATAAAAAAAACAAACTTTTTTCTATATTCTATCTACTTGTTTTCTTAAAAAAAAAAAAAAACCTTGCTATGTGTACTGTGTTAGGCTAACCGAGACTTGTCATATGGCTTGCATGTTGTTGCTCTTTTGTTGGTTTTGATTGGTTCTATTGTCCTCTTTTGTAAGTCGCTTTGGATAAAAGCATCTGCTAAATAACTAAATGTAAATGTAAACACAAATACAAAAAATGCAGTAAATCTTAAATTCCACTAAAAACTATAACAAGAAAGGCAGCTAGCCATAAAACTAGTTTAAAAGAATAAAATAAAAATGCTGCAATTTTCTGGTGTTATTTTATTATTGTTGGGGCAGTCTCCAGCTATATCTTAAACTTCTCAAAATACAGTGTGCTTCAGATTGTAAAATCAAGTTCAGATCAAAAATTAACGCAATCTTATCTAATTCTGATTGGGTGGGCAAGACAGTCATTTGGGTGGGCTTAGCCCACCCCTGACCATGCCTGGAGCCGGCCCTGGTTATGAGAGAAAGAGAGAGAGAGAGAGAGAGAGAGAGACAGAGAGAGAGAGAGAAAGAGAGAGATTGAGCTTGTGTGAATTAGCCTATGAGTCTGTCTCTCAAAAGTGTTCGGCAGCAGTGTCCCTGCTAGTGAAACTTTAAGTTCATTTTCCTCACAAACAGTGCCGTTGTTATCTCGCTTCGCTTGTGAGAAATGTCATAATGTCATGTACTTTTAAGTTGCTAAACTATTTACTGACAAAGTCGTCAGAGTAGCGCTAACATCATTAGCACGTATGTCTCCATGTGTGTAAACTGTGTGTCTGTAAGGGAGAGAGAGAGGGAGAAACAGAGTATGTGCTTTACACGTACATAATAAAACGTTATTTTGTGGCAAAACATGGAAATGATCTGTCGTTTTTATCCCATTGCTTACTATATTTATGTATTTGGCCCGTGTCATTGTGGGTTTTCGTTATTTTACTGTTGTAAGACTTTAATAACTGAAATCATTTGGCGAAGTGATATGGACATGTAATGCGGTCAAGAGCTGCCTGGAACTACGTTCGCTGCGCGTTTCCCTGAAAATAATTGCACACCTTAGAACGTTCATCAGCCAATCAGATTCAAGCATTCAACAGCCCCGTAGTATAAATATTTTTACCTTGCTTGCTGGTCTTATTCTCTCTCGTAAGGTGCATCAACACACAGCACAGATGTTCTCCGGAACTCTTCCACTCTCGCGGCTCGGCGCGACACGACTAAAGACGATATAGAGCCAGGGCTCGAATTGAGGGGGGATGTGGGGGGATGGCATCCCCCTTGTCGAAAAAAATTTAAAAAAGCATCCCCTCTGTAAAACCACCCCTTACCATCCCCTTTGGATTATTAATTTTGTGTATTATGTAAAACTTATCATGCACATGAAATGTTAAAATTCTCTACTTATGATCATTTACGAACTAAATAACGGCGATTGGCCAATCAGAACTTGGTACTGTAACAAGCTGCGCACAAGCAGAAGCAATTTCGTCATTTTTCGCGCAAAATGGTTCAAGCGCAACTTTTGAAGTTCTTTTAAAAGAAGAAAATTATTTTTCCTTGATTAGAATTTAAAGACATTCTCCTGACATAATGTGTGTGTGACTGTGAGGGACTGAGAGACGATAGGAGAGCTGACATTATACAACTCTGAGAAAAGAAAAAAAACACATCTTGAGAGTCCAAAAGCATTCACTGTGCAATGAAGCCTATTAGAATACAATTAGAATGCCCTTATAATTCCAGCAATGAAACAAAAATACCCATGTATGAGTTTTTACGTTTTTATATTCATTGCACAAGCAATGTACTTTTCTGTATATCAGCACATGAGCACGAGGCCGCGAGCACAAATGTGCTTTTAGTTTTATACAACAGTGCAGAGCAACACGGTGTTTCATTCCGTGAATGAATTAGTTTTTGAATGAATCGAGTGAGTCAGTGATTCAACGGTCTATTCAGTGGTCTTACTTCTTTAGTTTCTATTGAATCAGCAGTTTTGAACTAATCGTTTGATATGAATGATTCAGTAAGTCATTTATTAAAACAGGGACTTGCTGCCACCTACTGGCGGTTTTATTATCATATTTATTAATCCATGATGGACCTAAACCAGCCAAGGTGCCATCACAAAAATGCATTCAGCAAAATATTGTTTAATTATCAATATTGACCAAAATTCCTCTATTTCAGGCCCCAGATGAAAATAAAACTTAAATAATAGTTAATTTAATAAGGCAAATTTTTCATTAAATAGAAACCTTTTTAAAAATGATACCAATTTTGTAATCATTGTGTAAAATTAGCCACAGGATCCCAAACTCCTATTATCCTGTCAAATCCTGTCAGTCCAAATGCAAGAAATGAGGAAAACAAAACAACCTCAATGGAATGGCGCCACAGAGGCCATTACGGAAAATACAGTAGTATATAGCAATTAAAAAAAAATACAGTAAGGGTGCGTCTCAATCAGCTCCCTAGCTCCCGAGCTCGTGAATCAGTAGATCGGGTACACGAATTCGGTCACTGGAAAGTTCCCTGACTCACTGCACGTTGGGACTGTGATCACTCGAATTCCAGTGACATGATTACGTACAGCGTCAACAGACAACATAGTAGAACGTCATCACTGGAATTAATAAACAACAGTCAGCACCAATCTAATTTTTATATTATTTTTTATTCTCTTTAAACACATCGTTCTGTTACCCGTTCTTACAACATTTCAGCCGAATATTAATTATAAATGATAATTAAATGTGTTTATTACCCGTCTAGTGATGTGTGTTTATGTTGAAATATACTAAAAAACGGTCTGTCTTTTCAAATCTTCTATCACGTGTCATTTTATATTTATCGCGTTGACTCGTGTGGTTTATGTTTCACCCTTCTAAAATGTGACGTTATTTCCGGTAAGGGAGCATAGTGAGCGCCAATGCTAGTTTTTGCGGTGCATTGTGGGATTTTTCAGTGAGCGAATGTTCCAGTGCACTGGAAGGATTTCGCGATTGAGACAGCCCTTAAAATGGCCGACTCCCTGATCAGTGCCCTGACTACTGAACAAGGGAGCTGACTGAGACACACCCTAAGTCTCTGTATGTGGGGTTTGACGTCACAGAGAATTCCCATGATGCAAAGGGTATTACAGTTACTTACTGTAAAGGGAATTTGCAGTATTATACTGGGTGATATACAGTAAATAACTGTAGAAATTGCAGAAATGTCTAACAGTGCAGAGCACAGCAACAGGTCTGATCCCCTTTTTGGCAGTAATGTAAAAACAGCCATCTTGTAGTTCAATGGTAGCTGCCCTTCAGCAAGGCTTTCATTGGGTACTGCCAGCAGGTTTGCCCCAATTGCACTTCAAAATGATTTATAAAAGTCCATAGGGATCCCATCAATACCTGGGGCAAGACCATTAGCCATGCCTTGTACTGCCGACTACAATTCATGCACTGATAATGGCCTTTCCAGCTCAGCATTTGCTTCCATTTGTACCTGTGGAACTCTTAATAGTAACTCTGTACTGCCTCTAAGCCACCATTTAACAGTATTTTCAGAATGAGTCTTCTCCACATGCTATATCAATCCTTTTACTTTTTCCTTGAGCTATTCTAGTGACTCTTCAGGCAGTACATTTTTAGACATAACTATCAAGCTATACATTCCCTAAAATGATATACTTATGTTTCGTTAAGAGCTGATTTTCTTAGTAGTTTTTTTTTTTTTTTTTTTTTTTTTTTTTTTGCAAGCTCAGTGAACACCTGATGACATAAAAATGTCTTGAAAAAAATGATCATTACTTTTTTTTTTTCCTTTAGGGGTATTCAGTTAAACTTCCAAGGGGTTGAGTTTCTAATTTTAACTTTATTCTGATTTAAACATTACTATTATTGTTGTTGTTATTATTATCATTGTCTATCGATGGGGGTGAGCTGTTCTGATCCGTCTTGGGTGATCCTATTGACTGATTCTTCATAGAAAATAAAATGCATAAAGCAAAAAGAGTGTATTTTAACTGATTCTTGAACGACTCTTGATGTTTTTTTAAAAAATAAATAAATAAATAAATAAATAAATAAACACATGCACGCACAAATGCTTTTTTTTTCTCCATAGCATAAGACTTGTGAGACCTAAATCAGTTCATATGTAATTATATTTCTGTTTCCAAATATTTTTTTTTAAGTGTATTAAAGTAATAATGTATGCAATTGTTAAAGTGTTAGAAACGTTTAATTTCTTCTGATTGACATCTCTACTTAGTGGGATCGCATGCAAACTTTTCCAAGCAGTTAAAACAACTAATCAACTGGTAAAATCATCCGTTTTTTACATCTATGGTCAAGTTTTCAATTAACAGCAAATCTTTATTCAGGGCTTCGTCTGTGTTCACACTCAGAGTTGACAGGTGAAAACTGACAGACAAATATTAGCCCTATTTTCTCGCAGTGGAGAGCAAATATTTCACACTAGAAACTCATCTGACCTTTGGCATGTGTGTGTGTGTGTGTCCATACATGTGTGCTTTTTATTAAAACAGATGGGTCGCACCCCCTGCCAGCATGGACATGTTAGATAGGACACTGTACAACCACTCACTACGGCTGACTCCACCAGCCCTCCTATTTATATTAGAGCTCTATCTCTCAAACAAGCTACATTGGTTTCTTCTATTAACTCCTGCTATTTAATAGTGTCCATACCCGCTTTCTTACTGATTTATGAAATTAATCAACTACTTCAATGTCTAAAAGCAGCAGCAACAACAACAACAAAAACAAATTTAATTTACCACCACCCCAAGCACAAACATATTAATTAGTCAGCAGTTCAAGGCGAAGACAACCACTTTTGTCTTCATTACCCTCAGAGAATCCAATTTAGCCAATAAAACAGATGCAGTTGTGTTTGGCATGTACAGCAGGACAGCAATGTATTGCAAGGGTCAAGGGTCTCTATATGAGGGAATCGTGGTTGACTGTTTTTTTTTTTTTTTTTTTCTCTGCTCCTTGATTAAAGACCATGTCAGAGATCCACTTTACACTGATAGCATCTTCTATGTGTCCCGTTCACGCTGCTCCTATCCTACGTGGCTAAGAATCGATCCCACAGAGAAGTGTGAAATCTGATAGCACGACAAAATCACACAGATAGCCAGCTGTTCATTACAGTCACACACTGTATGTGTAACGAATCGTGATACTAACATAAACTCTACTTTATCGTAGAAAAACGGTTCTTTGTAATATTAAAATGTTTTCTATGCTAAGAAAAGATGCGAAATACATACCAATAAGTACATATCACTGCAGTTTCCAACAGAAATGAACACTAGAGGCGGTAAAACATTGAGCACTTGTAATTATTTTTGTACACAGTTATGATTACAGCTCCATATGTTTCGCTTTCCAGACGTAACAAGCTTGCTCGGTAGCTCAGCCGGCACAGAATTGGACTTAGGATGCGTAATTCTTGGGGAGGAATCCCATCAAAACATGACTCACGATGAAAGAGCTGAAAGATGAGAGATTGAAAAACAAGCTGAAACGGCATGCTTGCAATTACATTTTTACGTCATGCTTTTGTTCATACTATCGGGTAGGTTTAGGTGTAATGCAGATGGTACGTTACTTTAAAATGTCACGGAGCATTAGATTTATAGCGCCACTCAACGGACATTTCAAGTCAGAACTGTGGTGACACGTACAAAACCAGTGTCACATAAAACATACCATAGGTACGTTCATCTGTTCCAGGGGGAAACCGGAAATGGTTTTTCTATGGCATCACTTTAAAACTCCCTTTTGGATCCTATATTTTTAAGTGTACTCTAATTTCAAGGACAAAACCCAAAAGACCCTCTATTCAGAAAGCAAATATTAAATCTATTGTAAAATGTGACACAAAATCCTTCCTCAGATCTAGTGAAGGCCTATTATTTTGCTGACTCTTTGCTTAAATTATTACAATTCCTTCCAGCTCATCAACTGCTGTGCAACATTGTTACAATGATGATATTCAAAAACAAATGAGGTTGCAAATATACTGTAATGGCCAGACAAAACATCTTATTTACGTCTTCGAAACACTGCAGTTGCATATCTAGCACAATACAATAAGCCACAGAAAATAGGCTCTGTTTACTAAAAATAGAGAATGAATATAATACAAATAAAAGAGATCTGTCACCACATATAATATCACATATAAATTGCATGTGGTCCATTAATAAGTTGCAGGCCCAGTGGAACGTCACATTGTTCTTGATGAAAACAACCCAGGGACATTCACAATAGCACAGTGACCAATAACGACCCCGGTTTTCAAACAGTAAATCTCAAATCGTCTGTAAAAATGAATTTATTGTGTTCTGCTGCAGCCTCTGGCTTATGAATCTCTGATACAAAAACCATAAAACAACTAAATCTGCAGACTGAGAGCAAATGTAGCAGTGTAGAGGAGATTATACATATTGATCATAATCAATAGTGTATGTAAGGATATTCATAGCATTGTTCTTTATTCTTTCAGGCATCCTTTAAAAAGCACATAAAGTGGTTTTGAATCTAATCAAAAACCAGTGAATAGCAAATTCAGTCAAATTGCTGTCAAGATTCACACGGATAGTCAGAATGCAATCCAAAGCTCAATGCAAATAAGTTTTGTCTCCATGGTTTGCATTAATGTAAACTATCGATCGTCTGTTTTGTTGTCACCGCCTCAATAGTAGTATTACAGTACAATAATTAAGGTGGTTCAGATGTGACTTACTTGTTCCCATACCTAAATATTTGGATTTTCAAGGGTAATGAAGTGGCTTAGATAATGCGCTGAAGTCCTCCTTCACGCTCAAGCTATGGATGTGGTCTAATATGTAAATGAGCACCCTGTTTGGAGCATATTTTGTTTTGCATGTTTTTGTGATTTGCAAGTATGATTTTTAAATGCAAACTGTGCGAAATACAGAAAATGTGCTTGTATTTTTGTGAAGATGGTCAGAGTTTTGGTGGATGAATTTTAGATTTTATTCATTATCTTTCAACTTTTTAAATTAATTAATTAATTTTTATTATCATTTTTTTTTTAAATTTAATTATTTGCTTTGTGACTGGCTGTCAATCCTGAGTGTTTCACTGCCTAAATTAGAAAAAAAAAAAAAAAAATATATATATATATATATATATATATATATATTACTTATATCATAATTTGTTTTATTGTAATAATCCTAATATTCTTCACATTTACAAAGAGTGTTTCATTGGGCATTCAGCATTCAATATGTAAAAAAACAAGTATTTTCAGAGAGTTTGAGGATTAGAAAATAGAGAAAGTGAGAGGCAAATGTCACTAAGAGCAGTTACCATGACGATGCAACACCTGAAAATTGATTTTACAGGATGGAGGGATGTTTTTAGCTGCTTGTGAGGGACTTTGGGTCTGTACCCTGGTGTAGTGTATTTTAAGACTGGTAACTCTAAGCAGGTTGTGGATTTCTGAATGTGTTTGATGAACAGCAAAGAGGCATTAAGACACAGCCAAGGGAAATGGACCTGAAGGAAACCACTCACACCTGAAGCAGGGATTAGAAGTTCTCTTCAAACTTTAAAACCAAATCAGACACCTTGAGTTATGGATAGTTTTTTTTTGCTCGAGATTACATAAAGGTTCATTCAAGATGTAGATGAGTTTGTTTCTTCATTGGAATGGATTTAGAGAAATTTAGCTTTACATCACATACTAACCAATGGAGCCTCTGCAGTGAATGGGTGCCGTCAGAATAAGAGTCCTAACAGCTGATAAAAACATCACAGTAATCCACAACATGATTCCAATCTATGAATTAACATATGTGTAGAAAAAAAGCTCAGTGTTTGTGAAAAATAAATACATCAAGACATTTTAAACTTCAAACAATTGCTTTTGGCCAAAATATAAGTCCACTATCCACAATATATATATATTTTTTTATGAACCAGGAAATTTTGATGTGTTATTTTGGCGATGATTTAAAGTTAATACACCTTACTGATGGATGTGTTTTTTTTTTTTACAAACACAGCTTTTCACTTCACAATGCAGTAATTGAGAGATTTGTGGATTATTATGATGTTTTTATTAGCTGTTTGGACTCTCATTCTGACGACACACATTTACTGCAGAGGATCCATTGGTGAGCAAGTGATTTAATAGAGTGGTGGAACTATGATGTCACTTTGTAGGCAAAAACCCAGAAGCGAGTAAGCATTTTAGCACTTCTGGTTCCATCGTCCCAGAGTCGATGGTTTTTTTGAATGGGAGTTTGGTTAAATCCCCTAAAATAAGGTCCATGGTTCACACAAGCTCAAGATACTTTCACGTTTTATTCTACGACATAAAACACACCAGTTACACCCCACTCGGGATTTTTTTAAACTGTTACGTTTCTTGAAAAAGACGGTTGCTAAATGGGACTACAGGTGCTGTCGGAGACATTAAACGTCACACGCCAAACAGTTTATCAATTTACAGTATTTTCCAATCGTAGTGTATAATTTGTAGTACAATTAATTGTAGAATAACCAATTAATAGTTTCCCGCATTTTATATTGTTGTTCGACAATGTTTTTTTTGCTTTGCCCTGAAATGCAACACAAGTCTTCTGATGGAAGATGCTCTTTTTTTATCGCTTTCCTACTGATGTATCCCAGCGGAGACTCTGGGTTCGCACCATAAGGTAAACTCATATGATTACTCCATGTAAACACCACATTTACCAGCTTAGTCGTGGTGAAAGTGAAACTTTTAACGATGCATAATGCTCGTTAAACCATGTTAAAATTAAATGTTTACGGCCGCATGAAGCTGTTATGAAGCATATAGATTGAGGATTTTCTAGAAGCAAGGATAAAATAACATTTTGTGTACCCACCCTAACAAAACGATAGCTGAAATGTGGTACTTTATTCACTAAAATAAGTTTAATCTTACCATATCACTCACTCTGCTGTTTTTTAATAGATTGAACGCACTAGAATTTTATTGAATAGTACGTGGAGACACGTTTTTAATTAATATTCATATTAATCAAGGATTTACTGACTTTTAGGCAAGGCAAAGCAAGTTTATTTATATAGCACATTTCATACACAATGATAATTCAAAGTGCTTTACATAAAAGGAAATAAAATAATCATAAAAAATAAATAATAATAATAATAATAATCACAACTATAAAACCAGAAATTTGAAACATTTAAAATGATTTAAAAATTGATTTAAAATGAATTCAGAACAGTTAGAAATAGAAATAATTATACATAAAATACAATGCAGTCAGTTCAGACGTAGCACAGTTGCTGGCGTTGTGGCAGCGGCCGGAGAGATCTCACAGGAGGAGGAGGGCGAGCTGGGCCTGCAGTCTTTGGTGGTTGTGGAGCCCGCCATTTTTTTGTTGGTATCTGGGGGCTTGCAGCGAAAGAGTGGGAGAGTTTGGTCCCAGCATACAACAGTTGCTCCATTTTCTGTGAGAATTTTAGAAGTGGAGATGCTGGAGAGAGGGATAATGTGTCTGGTGAGATGGGCTCTGGCTCTGGTGTTTCTGGTGGCTGTGATATGTTGTCCTGGCTTCCCTGGCTGTTTTCCAGAAAGTCATCCTTGGGTTCTGAGTCTTGGAGCTGTTGTAGTACGTCACAGTCTGTCTGTGATGAGCTCTGTGGGCAGGGCTCAGCCGTGATGTCCATGAGCAGTGGTTGTTGTGGCTGCGTGGTGTTATCAGTGTCCTTGTGGGATGTGTCAACCACATGTTGACTCAGAAGCTGTTATGAAGTCCTTTGGTCACTCATACTTTGTCCAGGTGTGTGTGTGTGCCATTCAGGTTGAGTGGATTGGCACACACTACTGAAGGATGATGGAGGGAGAAATAGATATTGTCCTTTAGCACTCTTGCACCAAGTTTGTTTGGGTGGAGGCCATCCAGTTTAAACAGTTGTCTGTGGCCCCAGAAAATATTGAAGTTGTCGATGAAGTTGACTCCTTTTGTACTGCAGGTTCTTTGTAGCCATGTATTCAGCCCAAGCAACCGTGAAAACATGTTAGTTCCCCTTGCTGGGAGTGGTCCACTGATGAACGACTGAACTTCAAGTCTTTGAAGTGTTTCAAAGAGTTCACTGAAATCCTTCTTAAGGAGTTCTGACTGCTCTTTCCGAATATCATTCTTCCCCACATGGATGATGACTCGATTTGCAGTCTTGTGCTTCATCAGAATGTTCCGAAGTTCCTTGTTCACATCAGAGACGGTTGCTTGAGGAAAGCAGCATGTAGTTGTAGTCCTGCTACTGATGTTTCTGATAATGGAGTCGCCCACTATCAGAGTCCTGGGCTCGGCTGCGCTCTGAGCTGAATGCTGCTGTCTGCTAGACCTGGAGCGCCTGTTAGTAGCAACGTTAGCTGCTGGCTGATCAGATCCATGTTTAATCACATTTGGGGATTCCTCACTCACATTCATTAAAGCTTCAAATCTATTCTCAAGCTGTATAGGGGGTGGTAGAATACCAGTGTTTGCAAGCCTTATCACAGCCATATCTGGGGTAGAGGATGCTATGGCAGCAATATGAGATACTCGTGACAATCAATTTGGAAGTCCAGCAAGTAACTTTGTTTCAAGAACCGCAATCCTTTGTAGCAGTTTGTGTCAGTTCATGCAGCAAGTAGATTCCACAAGAGGCATTTTCTTTCTCGTCTGTTTGAATGTAGACAGCTGTGTTTTCCTGTCTCCGGAAAGTAAGCTGCTGGCAGTGGGAGGCAAAGAGTCTTCTTTTTACAAAAATGTGTTGTTTGAGCATTGTGCTGATCTGTTGAAGTTAAAATCTTAGAAAAATCTGAGAAAAGTACATAAATAGAGAGCAAAGCGCAGAGCAGTAAGCAAGAGCGTCCGAACAGTAGAGAAGCCAGAAGTGTTTTTAATGCACCTTATTTCGAAATGTACAGAAATACGTGCTTTCATATGTCTTTTAGTTATGATTTGCATTTATTCACTATACTATTTTTTGTAATTATAGTGTACCTATTCAGTACCTCCGTGTAGGTATAAGGTAATAATATGCAAGGTTTGGGGAATAAAGGGGTAATAACCTGTCAAATTACAAATTATTTCTACTGTAAGTATTTTGAAACTAAGGGGTATGTATCCTAATATTACGTGTACAATATATTTGCAAGCGTTTTAGCAAAAGCATATACTGTGTAGGCCTACTTTTTAAACATGCTGGGTTATTGTTTCAATCCAAACGCTCGTTTGAGACTGTTTGGTTAGGAAGCTGATTTGATTTGACCCAATTTGGGTTGATATCAGTAGTAACCAGTCTAGGTTAGGTGCTGCCAAGTCCGCGGTTTTTCTGTGTCTGCGGTACTTAAGATGGAAAAGTGTAGAAAATAGGAAAAAAAAATTATCGTAGCGCAGACGAGGGACAACTTTGAAACTGTCTGGAGTGTGTTCGTTTAAAACTGGAACAGTGAATGTGGTGATCGGGAGCTGGAAACAGCTTAAATGGTGCTTGAGACGAGTCTATCCGTGTTGGCGGCGCTCACGACAGGTGTCGAAAATATAAGAAAACTAATCGAAGTGGAGAGGAAAGAGATTTTTGAAACTGACTGGAATATGTTCTTTTAAAACCGGGTTTTGTCCGAGTATGTTCTCACAACATTGAGCGGCGATTTAAACCGGGAACTGAGCTACTCAAAATGGTGCTTGAGGACGTGGATCAAAACGGTAAAATCAAAGATGGTAAAATCCTGTCAGTTCACTACATAGTTTAACCTTGACTTTCAGTGTTTATTTCTGTGTGTTTATTGACGTGATGGTTTGGCCGTAATAGTTTAACTTCGTCAGTGGGTAAAAAAAAACATGAACAAACTGAACAAAATCTTAAATTTGTTCTTAAACAAGCTTTTCAAAAGAATTTGGTTTAACTGTATAAGCTATATAAGTATGAGTTGCTTTGCTTTTTTCTGAACTGGTGTCAATATCAAAACGATATACACTATCAAGCAGTCAGTAAACAACACACCAAAAAATAGAAAACACATTGTTCAAAACATATAGTTCTTAGGGAGAAGTACATTTTTAATCTCAAAACAAATTTAATATTTTTCCGTCATTGTCTTTTGATGAACGAAAACATGTTCTATCATAGTAGCTCAAAATTGATCAGAAATTACTACTCTGCTTTGCTCTTTGCATTTTTTTTTTTTTGTTCTTCCTCCTCCTTGTATCCCTATTTTTACAGTACTGTACCCTGCATCTCACAAACTTGTCCCTTGTCTCTGTGATACTGTAATTCTTGTTCTTTGTTGATATGAACCTGAAACCAGTCAAAATCTATTGAGCAGTCAGTACTGTTAACAAATGGAAA
>JAFVLL020034421.1:0-36563 GCA_021397915.2 Tor tambroides
CCTCTTTAACTCATATGAAGAGTTGGGCACTTATGAAAGGTTCCTTTGTCCTTTCACCCAGCTCTCACTGAGTATTCACTTAGTTAATTGGTGCTCTTATTTGATTAATTGGAAAAATTCCATTGTACTCTCCACAGCGCCTTCTTTTATGGGGGTGTCCCTCTACATTCTCAATCATCCACTTTTAAACATTTTTACAAATGTTAAATATGTGCACTTGAGTCAGTAATTAGATCAATTAAGTTAATTGAAACCTTAAGCTCCATTAAAATCAAGAGAGATTTTTATGACTTTCATTTGCCACTCTAGCCTTGGCAAGATATTGTCTTGAGGACTTTTTGCTGGATCAGAAGTCCCTTTCTCACCTCTCACAGTTCTGTTTCCTGGTTATTTAATTATTTATCTGGCATGAGCAAATGAAAAGAGAGCTCTTTTCATGATAATCATTCTGAATGGTGACTGCAGAGGTCACCTGTTTGTTTTGGCTGTCAGGTTGCATTTCCACATCCTCTTATTCAACATGACACAGACAGCAGTGTGAGTGTAGACTGTGACATTTCGCTCTCTTCCTGTCAGCTGAGGGGAGGCCCGTGCTCGTTGCTAATTGTGTCTCTCTAAGTGGCAGCTAAAGCTCCGCCGTGCCATTTTCAAAATGTGGAATTTGCTCAGCAGACAATTGGCAATGAAATGCATCTTAATCATTTAGCTCTGATACACTGGGGCAACTTGTCACAGTTTTTACTCTAGTGAATAATTTACAGGGTAGGTTATGTATTTTTTGAGCACGTTTAAATTTTGACAACAAAAACCTTTAATTTTCTTCATTATTGCCCAAAAAGGTCATTTAACATACAACTGACTCTAATGGGAGGGCATGCTGTCATGCTGATTTTGTGTTCAAGAAATATTTCTTCTTATTATTATTATGAATGTTAAATCAGTTTTTGCCGCTTAATATTTTTGTGGAGAGTTTTTGAATGCATAAAACGTTATTTCATTATTATTTGCTCTAATTGCATATCATTTTAATATTTTCTTTTTTTGAACCACACTAGTTTGTAATTTCAGAACACATGCTGAATGTTATACAGTACCAGCGCTTGATAGCAGCCATTAAAACTTATTACTGCGGTTATGATGATTACAGGTAAGTGCCAGACAGATATACTTTAGAAGAGTTACTGCACAACTAGTGTTGTCCCCCATTCCAGAATTATGCCAGATAGATATTAAAAGAGGAGGGGAGAAGCAGATGATCTTGACACTAATGTTGGCTTTGGGGCTAAATCATCTTGATTCATAAGTAATCTCACACAGGCTACATTGCATTGTCAAATGAAGTGTTTAATTTGAGCCCGTCCTGATTTATGCCTATATTTTGTGCTGATTGGAAACAAAGCATCATGTTTTTGCCTTTTTCAACTTCTAGAACAATAAAAGTTCTGCTGATTTAAAGGAATATTTCACCCAAAAATGAACATTTGCTTAAAATTTACCCTCAGGCTATCCAGGATGTAGATGAGTTTGTTTCTTCATCAGAACAGATTTGGAGAAATTTTGCATTAAATCACTTGTTCACCAATGGATTCTCTGCAGTGAATGGGTGCTTTCAGAATGAGAGTTCAGTAATCCACATGATAACAGTTCATCAATTAACATCTTGTGAAGTAAAAAGCTGCAATTGCTTTCACACCTGTAGATCGATTGCTTTGTTCTGAAACAGGGATTAAAATTATTACAATGTTGCTTTTTATTCTTGGTGCGGTTCACTTTCACATGGCAAAGTTTCTAAACGGACCAAATTTGTTAATACAAGCTACGTGCGAGTAAACTGTTCTCTCATTGGTCAAAGTTCCACGGTTTATTTTCCGGGATTCCACTTAGCTGTCACGGCTGTCATCCGTCAGGATGGAACGACAACAGCTTTGCGGGCTTATTGTTGTTTTTTGTTTTTTTAGCTGTTGTTATATTAATTTATCATTTTGAGCAGGAGTCCAGGATTCATTGGGAAAACATTTTTAAAATGCACCTACTACGAATAAGTGCAGTACGGCATTATAAAATGAAAAAGTGCGGTTTAATTTTGAATGGCGAAGACGTGCTCACCCACAGACATTCACAGTTTCATTTTGAAGTATTAGCAAAACAACAAAGCTAATGCTTTTCACAGAACTTACGTAATTACCCATCATACATTGTGATTTAGCCTGGTTCGTTGGTCCGTTGGATCGGATTGCTTTCTCACTACAACCGAACTGCTCCAGAGTTCGTTTTCAATCGAGATGAGACCACCTTGTTCAGGCCATTGGCGTGGATCCGAGCGCGATTGCCGTGTTCACATATGCCCAAACGAACTGAGCTAAGGGGGGAAACGCGCCAGGTTCTGAAACAACAGGCCAGGTGTGAAAGCACCCTAGGGTGTGTTCACACTTGTAGTACAGTTTGTTTAGTTCATTTGGTCCGGAGCAAAAAGGAAAGTGATACATTTGGTCCTGGTCCGCTTAGCGTTCACACTGGCATTTTTGACAGAGAACCTAAAGATACCGAACCTAAAGGCATGGTGATACGTTCACAACCTGACTGGTCGGGTTGAATGACGTATATTTCGTGACGTAACTTACCGAACACCCCAAACAAAAGGTGTGTTCGACTTAAAACAGCGCTGCAGGTGTATGATATCAAAGCACCCATTAACCGACCGGTCTGCTCAGCGCTGCTTTAAGTCAAACACACCTAATGCCGTCTGGTGGACGCTCATTGTTGTGTGTACATATAATTTTATTTTCACCACCTGCAAACTCACAAGGAGCTCATAAAAGCCACTTTACCTCATCGTTGCTCCACGTTTACCCTCTGCTCATTTTGTTTTGGTTACACCACTCGTTCCGTGTCATCAAATCATGTCGCATAGCGTCGCATCTTGTCATTACTTCCTGTTTTTGGTTCGTTTAGAAGTATTTGGACCGTGTTGCATTCATATTTCATTCCAGAGTTCGTTTGTAAGTGGTGCGCACCAAACAAGCGGACCGAGACCGTAAAAAAGATGGGTCTCGGTCCGCTTGTTTGGTGCGCACCAGGGTTCAGATGACAGCATTCACACTTACTCAAACGAGCTGCACTAACAGCAATCGCACCAGAGTTCATTTTAATCGAACCAAACATAACAAACATAACACACCCTTAGAAACAATGTCCAAAGGCCAAAGTTCAGCGTCCATAATAACACTTTGTACAGTGAAAAAGTCGATATCCTGTTGTCCTCTAACATCAAAATCCACCAACATATTTGTTTAGAATGGTTTTGGAGTCTTTTTGCTTGTAAACTTTTATCTGTGCAAATTTCTCTCCTGATTCAGATGAGCCTTTTTCACTGGAGAAAGCAATATTATAGATGTAGGACTCATATTTTAGTCAAAAGCAAATGTTTAAAGTTAAAACATCTTGATGATGGATTTACTATAAACACACAGCTTTTCACTTTTACAAGATGTTAACTGATGGACTAGAGTGGTGTGGATTACTTGTGGATTGTTGTGATGTTTTTATCAGCTGTTTGGACTCTCTTTCTGACGGCACCCATTCACTGTAGAGGATCCATGCAAGTGATGTAATGCTAAATTTATTCATATCTGTTCTGATGAACAAACACACTCATCTACATCTTGGATGGCCTGAGGGTGAGTAAATTTTCAGCAAATTTATACTATTAATACTATTCTTGCAATATGCGATCTGAAAAATCTATAACGTAACAAGACCTTTTTTTAATCTTCTTTTTTTTTAAAAAAAGAGAGTTAATTGCTAAATATCAGGTACAATTTGTGACACATGTGCTAGACTGATGCTTTAAACTAACTAAAAACTTAGCATTTCAAACTTTCAGTGATGTATTGCAGAATATGACAGGCTCTACTGCGTTGCTGGCGTCCTTTGTGAAATTTAAGCATGTGGCGGATTGTCTGGAGTGTCCCTCAGCCCGCACTGTACATGAGTGACAGGTGTCACCTCAGCGACTGTGACCTGTATGCGTGAGGGAGAGCGGTTTGCTGGAACAGTGTATGCAGAGGAGTTCTTCCACTCTGTTTTGCTTTGCTTCACCTGACAGCGCTGCCACGTATTGTCAGTTGGCATCAGCAGATGACTGACAAAAGAGCCACTGTAGACAGATTCACCACCGTCTGTGGAGGGGAGGGTGACATGGAGTCCGCTTGCAAGAGTCGTGCAATGCTCCTGTGTTCAACATATGAGGAGTATGTGAGCCAAATGGCATGATTTACACTCAAAAATGAGTTAATAACTAATTTTTAAATGATAAAATTACTGATTGTCATTTTTTAAAAATCATTTGTTTATACCTAAAAAAGAATAAATATCTACTTGTTACATGAATAAATTTGTTCGGCTCAAGTGGAATCCAATTATACATTATAAACTGGAGTTGTGCAGGAGCTAATATAGTCAGCCCTGAGTAGCAGATGGCTAGTCAGATCAAAATGGTGTTTCATTCCTAGACTTGGAATCATGGAAGGACCCTCCTGTTTCCAAACTCACAAATCGAGGGGCTCGGCATAAACAACACTGTCACTTTAATATTTGCCCTTTTGGTGATGGTGCCCATAAACCTGACTCCATTCCAACAGCTTGATTTCACAAATGGAAAAACAGCATCTGTTTTCCTGCAGCTTCACATATGGCTGTGATTGTTGCTCATATGAGATGAGGCAGGTAGGCCGGGCGGCGGGGGTCCCAGAGCATAGCATGCGGCTCTGGGGACTCGGCTGGGGTCTGCTGTGAACGGCGCTCGGTCCCTGGCCAGATGAACTTGCATTGATAATGAGGCCAGGCAGAAAAAGTCATACCGTTAGGGGTCCTGCAGGGGCCTCACCCTGTGAGCTGGAGCAGATTAACAGATGATCATTGGTCATGCCAAAGCTACTTTGTTTATTTGATTGATCTTTCCATATTTCCTGAATTATCTGGGACATCTATGACTTGTACTGTCTATAAGATGGAGATGGTGCTAATAAATGCGTCTAATAAATGAATCTATCTGTCTATCTATCTATCTATCTATCTATCTATCTATCTATCTATCTATCGTTCTATCGTTCTGTCTGTCTGTCGTTCGTTCTGTCATTCTATTTGTCTGTCTATCTATCCATCTAGCTAGCTAGATAGACAGACAAACTAATGGACATATGGACAGATAGACAGATAGATCTACTTGCCTGTTCTTATATGATTACACATCATCGTCACAGTCAAGGACCCTGCTGCTGCACAGCCTTCAGAGGGTCACTGGGGAATCTGTGACCGCTCAGCAGATAGTGATTTCAGAGCCACACAGACTTGCTTTGTTCTTATGCAAATAGAACCCAGCCTCTCCTTGATCTACTGCTCAACATGTTATGCATGCACAAAAATACACTTAGACAAACACTGGTGTCTACATAGTCATTCATTATTGGATGTACACAAACTCGAACGCTGGCGCTCATCAAATGATTAAATAGTCTCAAACTCCCGCTTTTCGCATCGAGCACATCTGATCAGGGGAAAAAAGAGAAAAAGTACTGGTAATGATTGCTAATTGCCTTGTTAGTATGAAAACAAAGCTGTACTTTTTTGCTTCAAGGGCTAAATTACCAGCAAATAAACGAGTGGAAAAAATTGCGTGAAGGAAGCTGGTTTTACATGAGCATCTGCAAATGCAGCTGGTGTGCGATCTGGCCTCTTCTCCTCCTTCAAGAACGGAGAACGCCAGATGAGGCCTTACCCGCATCTAAACTGCGAGCAGCGTGATGTGATGTTACAAAACTAGGTGGCTTGCATTATAATCAACAAAGCTGTCTACAGTACAGCAGCAATCTAGATAATGGGAACTATTTAGTTTTGTCGATAAATTTTAGTCAGCTGCAGTATGCAACTGAGGCCCTGTCCCAAATGCTGACTGCTCTCCTTCTTCAATGATACTTCTGCCACGCTAAAGAAAAGCACATCCAATTTTTATATTATATTATACTTTTTAATTTATATCTATGTATCTAATACATCAAATAAAACATTTTGATTTCTTATCATCTTTAAAAGATTCAAACAATATCACTTGAGCTCCACTATCTTCACTTATTTGCATGAAGTTCATTGTCACTCATATTGCCTCAAATCACTTATAATTGTGAAATTTATGTTATTGTGAACGCCCCTTATTGTATTATACAAAGCTGTCTGCCTGCGAACATGCATTCTAGACGACTTTGTTGATTACAATGCAAGCTAATGTTTTTACCACCATTTGCTTGCGGTTTAGTTACTTATAATAAATGCTCTTATCAGCTTATCTAATGGAGAAAAAGTGAAACTGACAGCACATTTTTTCATTTTATAATTGTAAGCAGTTTCCCATCACCTTTCTTAGTTTTGTTCTTTGTAGAAATGTTCCAAGATGCGTCGGTTTATTCTTTTTGTACTGGTTTTTCGCTGATATATGTAGGACGCTGAGACATGGAACCTGCAGAATAGATTAAAGTTCATGAATGCACAATAATGATGCCTACAAATAGCACCTCTAGATATTTTCCTTTTTCTCTCGGAATAAAATAAAATTTCCGATGCAGCTGTTAACATGATTAAAAGAGAGTGAAGGAGAGGCAGAGAGGGAAAACACAGCTCTATTCCTTGGAGAAATGCATGTTTATACCAGCAGTCACCTGTCACAGTGGAGCCCAAATGAGATTCAGCAGCCTATTGTCCCAATCAGCATTTTCTTTCGTACTAAATGCTCCCCAGAGACAATCATTATTACATGACATGCTCTTCATCGTGGATAAACGGTGCTTAGAGTGCCAGGCCCGTCTGGGGTAGATGGACAGCTCTGGACCCGAAAAATGAAAGGGCCTGCAGCTTCATTGGCATTTTAATCAAAAACAGTTAGCGAGGAATCACTTGCTTGTGGGAGGGCTTTGTATTCAAGCATATTCTCAAAATTCACTGGCTGCATCACGCAACCTTCTGACAAGCAATTTACCTGCTGTCACTGGGATTGTGGGTGTCACCAGGGCTACCTGTTGTGACGGGTCCTTCTGAGGCTGGGCACGGAAAAAAGAAGAGAATAAAGGGGGACAGATTGGATAGTCAAAAAGTCCGGATGCAGCATGGAGTCGCAAGCAGATTGGAGTATTGTAGATGGTCTAGACTTTGATGACTTTAATGGGAGGGTGGATACTCAATTAAATTGTATTTGATTTTCTGAGAGGAACCATATTTTTTTTTTTTTTTTTTTTTTTTTTGCCTAGCCTTCACAAAAATTTCATATAGGTTACAGAAAGTATCTTTAAGCCTGTCAAATGATCAAAAACTTAATTTCCAAAGCAATTCATTTAATTAATTGCATATGTTAATTTGGCTCAGAAAATACCCACATTATATTATTGTGGTACACTGGAAAAAAATTACTTTGAAAAAAGTTTCACTCAGAAATTGCTAATAAATTAAACAAATAATTAGAACGAAACTACAAAAAAAAACAACTGCATTGTTTTATTTACAATTTTGAAAAAAATCTTTTTTTTACAGTGTAGACAAGTGAAGCAATATCTTTTTTCTTTTTTTTTACTTGCATGTCAGGGGATGTGATTAATTGTGTTAAGCTTTTATCACTTCATTTTTATTATATATTATTATTCTAAGTGTTAAATATGAACTATTTCACGTACGTCTCTAGAGATGAAGAAGCTTTTATATTGTTCACAGAGTTGGCTCCCATTGCAATTGATAATCTTTTATATTTTAAGGTCAGTTTTTTTGTGCTGCAGGAACAAGCATTAAGATGTGTTATATTCTTAAGATCTCTTGAGACTCTCAGCATCATTCATTTACTTGCTCGTTGGTTGGCACCATTTTCACTTGTCACTGTTTCAATAATCAGGCGGGGAAATATGCATTTCCGACTGTGCAACGGTCCAACCAAGTATTTACATAAATGTTGAACGAACAATTTCCAGCTCATGAAGGTTATTTTGACTCCTTTTGTCAGATTTAATGTCCTCCGTGAGTTGGAATGTGCAGACGATATTAGGCACGTAAAATGATAACATTAGCATTGCTGTTAAATAATTCATGGTGTTCTGAAGCCCCTGAGTAAGTTTAAACATTGCAGACAACAATCCTCATACCCGATCCCATACAGCTAATTGTTAAATACACTCCATTGGGTTTTAAAGATGTTGTCACAGACTTTTCATTAAACATTAATGTGCAATCCCAGTGATTTCATGCTATCCAATTTTTATATCTCCCTTTTAATGGCACTCTCCGAAAAGCATTAAACTCATCATAAATCGCTTAGTAATAATGATGGTGAGGAAAATCCTGTTTCTAATCTGTCACAAGTTGATCTATGTTGAGAGGTGCAGACACTTTTGATTACAGGTCTAATGAATTACACCCTAACATTAGGTGACAGAAGAATCTAGAAATAGAGATCAAATCTGAATTTAATCCAAGTTACAAAACTTTTTTTAAATACTACAATAAATTAAGCAAAAACAAACTGCCAGACTAAAAAAAGTTGTTTTTCAGCAGGCCTCTCCAGGTAATATAGACCTCCTTGTTATTTAGTGCGAGTGGCCTATAGGGTTAGAATCTGAGAAGCGGTTCCTATTCAGGAACTAAATGATGTTCAGTTTCAGTTTCTGTGCTTTCAACATTGTACTGAAACCAGAATCTGGATGTTTTTAGTGAATAAAGAGCATATATTTATGATTACTCTTATGAATCAGTTCATATAGCATATAGCGTGATCAGTGTATTCTGAATCCCGAACAAATGATTCTTATGAGCCGGTTATTTTTATTGAATCAAAAACATACATCATGAAGAGTGATTTCAGTGACTGAATGACTCAGTTGTTTTTAGTAAATCAAAACTGTGTCCGAAATGTCGTACTCTCTGAGTAGGTACTTATTTTTAATTATTTAATTAAAAAGTAGGTACTTATATTTAATTATTACATAATTAGTATAGAGATATGTTCTTAATAGTGTAAATTTGTGCAGTATGAATGAAATCCCGCCATACTACATTTGCCATGTTGTGATTGTCATGTGACCTACTGTATACCATTGTCAATTGCTTTACATCACTGTGATTCACAAATCCTCTACAATGGCCTCATGGGATAAAGTGTCCATTGGTTGCACACTAAAGAATCTCAGCGGAAGTAGTAATACTTTGAATTCAGATATATTACTCTTTTCACATCCTGTTTTTCACCTACTTGGGGCCCTATGAAATCCATTTTAAAGTTTTCTGGATTCTGTTGTTTTTCCCCGTTTGAATTTTTCTAGACTCTGTTTAAATGGTTAAATTAAATTTTACTAATCAAAAAAGCATGTATAATTAACTGAAATCAATGACACAATTTAACAGCAATTTATTAAAAGTTTAACAAAATTTTTTTTAAGGCCGTGTGAAATTTTATTTTCTCAAATTCATTTTTTTAACCAAATTCTGGATTCCATTTTAATAGTTTCATTAGATTTTAATAATAATGTATATAAATCATAATTTATTATTATTTTATCTATTTTCCTGGAAATACTGTGTTATGTATTTACATTTTTCTGCTAAATAAATTCTGGTATATTCCTTAAAAATAATGTTGTAATGATAATTTCATTAGAAGTACTAGTACTACCATTACATTAAGCAATATAGTTCTGTTACAAATTCTTCAAGCTAAAACGAACTTTTATTTTGACGCGTGGCTGTGAAGACCTTTAAGTTTCTGTTTGTATATGTGACATTATTGAGCAAATTCCGTTTTTAAGACTGGATGCCACGATTCTGTCGGCGTTTTCCACATTGCGGAAATCATAGGGCCCTACCTACTATATAGTATGGAAGTATGCATATTCACGAAGAGTATATTACGATTCCCAGTTAATCTTATGAGCCAGTTCTTTTTACTGAAACAGACAAATACAGCACAACCAGTGTAGTCTGATTCCTGAACGAAAGATTCTTATGAGTCGGTTCTTTTTAGTAATTCAAACACATACAGCACGACCAGTGTAGTCTGATTCCTAGATGAATGACTCTTAGGAGTCGGTTCTTTTTACTGAATTAAACATATTGCACAACCAGTGTAGTCCGATTCCCAAACAAATCACTCTTTTGAGCTGGTTCTTTTTCCTGAATCAGTCACATTCAGTGTGGCTTACACCTTACTGTGTTTTATTGTTCTTAATGCTCACGGACAGATTGTTCCCCAATGGAACTGCATTTCCAAATATTTAATACTAAAACAGCACTAAAAGAATTGTTAATGGAACTGTTATCAATCCAGAATCATTAAATTCTTTACGATTCCCTTTCCTATTTATGATTGTCTAGTTTTGCATTGCAACATGCTCTTAGTTTGATGCCACTCTGTCTGTATGATATTATTTCCTTGAAATAGAAGCAAAGCATGGCCTGACAGCTGCCTAATTTACTTGTGTCACTGGGGCGACTTAATTGAGCAGCAGTCCTTCTGACAGCACGCACACAGACGCCACAAGAAAGGTGGTGGTGTCTGCTTTTTTGATGCACACAGAACAACCAAGGTCACTTTAATTAACTGCCAAATTGCTATTTAAATGATGATACTGATCACTCACTTTGCAATATAGGAAAGCTACTTGCTGTCATGGTAATTTAGTGCCATGGGGGAACGGACGTCTCATGTCCTGCCACATAGCAGGTTTTATGTCTCTCTGCTCAATATTTATTTGCAGGAGATGCATTCCTCACGAGGATTTCAATTAGACACCTTTGATGGTTTTGTTTTTTTGTGAATCCCTTTGTTTTGCATGCTAAGACAAAGCACCTGATTGCATACTGAGCTTAAAAACACCAAATTGTTTCACCAATGTAATTCCCTCGCTAATGGGCACAAGGTTACTGTGAATCACTATGCACATTTAGTTGCTAATTGGACCGGGATGTGAACATGCCCCCAAAATAGTCTACATTTGGACTATATGAACATATTACATCAACAAATGCCTTTTTTGAACAGTACTCACACACGAGAGCCTGGCTGGAGAGCATTAGACTAGGGTCCAGACCGTTTGAGATTTATTCCAGCCAGTCTCCACCCCATTACCAATAGCGTCCATCTGGCACTGTAGCCGTGTGCAGGACTCCTAAAGGTTACTCATTTACATACAGTAAATGCTCCACCAATAATTGTGGCCCTTTAATCAGTTAGCAGCTAGCTGTATGGCCAATCCCTACAGTGATATAAAACTCTGATTGAAGAAGGGAACAGGAAATGAAGTCCTGAAATGTCATCACAACAACTCTCTCTTTCAGTTAAATAGTGCATAATTTTGTCATATATTACGATGGGAGATCACAACCTGATTTATTGTTGTAATCATTTGCCATATGGCACAAACTGCGTTCCCCCTTATAGTCAAATAAGAAAAGATTATAAGATGAGGTCATAACCTTCCGCACAGCATAAAATGAATCTCGGTCTGCTTGGAGAAACTAAAAAGGCCAAGAAATTATGCAAATACGTTTATCTGTTGACAACGTGGGCCTCTGATGTTTACAGCTCTTTAAACCCCTCAAGAAATGCTTAGAAACATCTATAAACAAAATGTGATTTCTGTCAGATAATCAGTGTTGAGGAAGCTGCAGCTTCCCAACTTATGGAAGCCTGTTTCTGTGGCATAAGAAAAAAAACCTGTTTTGGTAAAACATAAATATTAGATGCTAAGTCATAATTATGACATAAGTCAAACTTATTAGATAAAAATTGAAAAGTATAAGATAAAAAAACTGAAATTATGATATAAAAGGTCATAACTATGACACAAAGTCAAAATTATGACATGGTAAGTTATGACCTATTATGAGAGAAAAGGTGATGTTTAAGACAAAAGTCAAAATTATGACCTACTAAGTAATAATTATAAAATAAAAAGTCCAAATTATAAGATAAAAGCCATAATTATATTAAATTTACCTAAGCATTTTTTTTCTTTTTTTTCTTATGTGTTGTAAATGGGATTCTACTTATAAGAAAAAAATTAAATAATGGAGAACGTAGAGACTTACAGTAAGCAAAAGTCTTTATTTACTTCATATAATATCATTGCTGTCTAGGATTAACAAATTAAGTGTCTTTTTTTGAGGTGGCATAAATGCAATTCAATAGTTTGCCTAATAATAATTCACGGTTTGTTGCAAGATGTGTTTGTTTAATTTACTAAAATGGATTGACTCATTTGAGTCATTCCTTGAGGAATCCTCCAACAATTGGTTGCTCTTGTGATTCACTTAAAAGAACTGTCTCAAAAGAGTCATTTGATTCATTCGTCAGACTATACTGATTGCAACCTGGTCTCATGACGAAAACTTACCTCTGGGAATTTTTTCACAAGACGCGAAATACATACTGCCATGTACGTTTTGTGAAATATTCAATGTGAAATGTCCACTGGGTGGTGCTAAAAGAGTGTTCGTTTTTCCCCCTCCCCAGAACAGATGAACGTACAAATGGTATGTTTTATGTGATGTTGGTTTTGTAGGTGTCACCGCAGTTCTGACTTGAAATTCCCATTGAGTGGCGCTATAAGTCTAATGCTCCGTGACGTTTTAAAATAACGTACCATCTGCACTACACCTAAACCTACCCGATAGTATGAACAAAAGCGAATGTGATATAAAAAAGCAATCGCAAACATGCAGTTTTAGCTTGTTTTTCGATCTCTCATCTTTCAGCCTCTAGTGTTCATTTCTGTTGTGAAAAAGTTCCCAGAGGTACGTTTTCGTCATGAGACCAGGTAGCCTGATTGCGCTGTTTGTTTTGTGCTTTAGATTCAGTAGTTGTGTTGCATTGTCATAAGCAATTCTGTTCACATCAACGAACGAACGAATGAACATCTAAGAATTGTGGAGGATAGCATGTTATATGGTATTTTTAAAAAATTGAACCAAGTCTTACCTAAAAAAGTTCATACTTCCCAGCTCTATGTATGGCTAAAAAGATTAAAAGTGAAAATGGCTCAATTTCATCATAATATATTTATATTTATGCTTGTAAATAACTTTTTAGGCTGAGAGTCAGTGTAGCATCAACATTTCTTTAAAATTATGATTTCACATTAATCTGAAAAATATGTAAATATGTAAATACTAATTTAATTAGTTAAAATATTCCCCCCTCCCTCTTGACTCTATGCAGGAAATGTGTTTTCATCTATCTGTTGGCTGTTTAAAGCCTGTGTATCAATGACTCGTTGCTGCAGGTGATTTCTGTCCCCCAGGCGTCGAGGGGTGAACATCAAAAAATTGCATCTGCAATTTAAATATTATGATTTTCATTGTCACATTAAAATGCAGTTGCTCGTGCGTCCTCCATGTAGAGCGCTAAAGCATGCCTTGGGAGCCTAGGCCCCGTCGATGAGATTTGCATCAAGGGATTGCTGGTGTCCCAAATCTCTCTCTGGAGAGCGGCACACATCAATCTAGAATCAACAAACAGGTCAGCCAATTAATGGTAGCACCATGAGGGAGAGCTTTTAAACAATGTTGATTAGTTCTTGCCTCCAGACCCACAACACTAAAAGTTACTGCTGGATTCCTGAGGATAGGTGACCTAGAGGTTGCTGCAAGGCTGTCTTTGAATGAGCATGTTTGTGTGTTTGAATTTTGTGAGCTTGAATCCTACTGGTACTCTGCAGGAGGTGTACCCTAATTACTTTTAAATCACCGTTTCTTCACAGAGCCTACCTGCTGAGAAGCAGGCTACCACTTTTTTGTGAGTGTTGCGCATTTGGAAGAGTGTATGTTTTTTATAAATCGTAACTTGGAGGGATATGATCTTTTTTTAGCATGTTTATAATAAATGAGACAGAATCAGATAGCAAAAAATCTTTTTTGGCAGATCAAACTTTATAGCTCAGACTTGTTTAATTTATAACTATAAAGGTAGTTGTATGAGCCTGAGTTCTTTAAAGTTGGGTGGATTCTGATTGGCTGTCAATGTGAAAAAAAAAATCACCATAAAAAGTCATTAATAAAGTACATTTCTGGTCTTCTGCAGCTATAAAGTATAATAGCTTTATGTGGCCTGTTTTGAAGGATGTGATGAGTAAATGATGACAGTATTTTCATTGTAGACAAACTGTCACTTTAAGTACACTGAATTCCGAAGCCAAAGTCCTGTTTATTTGTTCATTTGGGATTAGTGAGGATATTTAGTCACCTTTTGTGTAGGCATGCTAGCAAACTGCTCTCGTGAAAGGTGCCCTCCCACCATCCCACCCCAAACACAAGGCCCCATCTGCTTAGAGAATGCCACAACATTTATCAAAGCACAGATGATAATGGCCTTGGCATCCTCATTACGAGCGCAGAGTAATCTTCATTTGTACATGGCCATGACAATGAGACAGGCATGGCGTTAGATACACAAATAACTTAATATCTTCTTGTTTTCCATTGGTTTGTGGCAGGATGAAAAACACAAAAATGCTTCATTTATTGCTATTCGTGTTGAAGTGTGTAATTTTTGCACCACTAGCATCATCGAATGATTGTGTTCTGATTCACAAAGTCCCTGTTCACTGCTCCCTATTCCCTGAGCATGGGATATCAGTTAATGTAAAATAAATGTAAATTGGATATATTTGAAACTATACCTTGGACTAATTAAACTCAACTCTTTTTATTTTATTCAGACTTCTTTGAGTGATGGAGATATTTACCCCCCCAAAACCTGTGAAGCGATGTGTTCCCTTATTCCCTGTGCTGTTCACAGTGCCTTTCAAACTGAACATGGTAGCTCCTTTTGGATTGGAATCTCATTTAAAATAGTGAAATAGCCTGTGAATTCCACTTTGCAAGACACTTATGGTTGAATGGAGCTCACCTATTGTTTTCAAACAGGTTTCCTGAACACTCCCACATCTTCCATTGGTCAGGCTAACAAATAGCCCTGCCCCAAACTCACATTATTGTTTCAGCTCATACAATGCAGTGTTTTTAAAGTACCACGGAGCCACAGTGTTTACATGTTTGGCAAAATCAGCTTATTATAGTTGTTTATGCATAACTGCTATAGAAGAAAATATTTTAACGTCAAAACAACAACAACAACAAAACAAAAACAAAAACAAAAACAAAACAACAAATTTATTGTGAAAATACTGTCATTTTACTCACCCTCATGTTGTTTCAAAACTGTGTGACTTTCTTGTCTGAGGAACATAAAAGAAGATATTTTGAAAAGTGATGGTGAATAAACAATTTTGGTTACCATTGACTTGCTGTCAGGATTGTGGCCTGTTTTTGTTGTGTTTTGCTCCCCATGTGTTCCCTGTTACCCAGTTTCTCCTGCATGTTGATTGTTAATTTGTTTCCAGGTGTGTCTCGTCTTCTTCCCCAATTATCCTGTGTTTAAAAGCCCCACTCCTTCAGTTAATGTTTGTCGGGTCTCTTACGTCAATGGTGCTACATGTGTTTTCCTGGTTGCCCTGTGTTGGAAGAATTAAAAGACTGTTGCTTGTATTTTCTCCTCATCTCCTCGTTCATCGCTCTGCTCCGTAGGCTAGTGTGACAGAAGACCCGACCAAAACAGTTTCCTCAGTGTCTACCCTTCGTTTTGTTTCCCGTTTTCTATCAGTGTTTTTGTTTCCGTTGTGTGCCCTCATGGATCCCCTTGTCCGCCCGGAATTCCTCCTCCTGCTGGAGCAGCGGGAGCGTTCACTCGAGGACCATACCAGACTCTTTCTGGCCCTCGCGGAACTCACCAGCTACCCGGACGACACGCTCTGCGCGTTCTATGACGCTAGCCTGAATGCCGCGTGCAGAGCGCTGTCGTCCGAAGATGGTCTTCGAGCGGAATTCGCCGCCTTAGTAGAGTGGACTATGGCGAGAAATGGATCACTACTCACCATCTGCCCTGTGGATGATCTCACCGGATCCACTCCTGACCCAGAGCCCAGCCCACCATCTCCCCGCGGTGCGGAGCATCTGCCTGAGCCCACTGATGACGGAGAGCCATTTCCCGCTACGATCAACGAGCCAGCGCAAAGCCGAGCGACTGAGCGGAAGATCGTCCCGGAAGTTGAGCCCAACCCATCAGATCAGGTTCGAGAGCCGGCGACAGTGCCCACCACGAGGGAGCCAGCCGTGGACGGTGTGAGCGTGGAGTGGAGCTCCGCCCCCTGCACCGCGGCTGAGGGTGAGCTGATTATACATCTGGGACTGCTGGACATGGAGGGGGATCTGATTGACTGGGAGACGGATCTGGAGGTCGAATTGCCCCCTCTCCTCTCTCCGTCGTCCCCACTGGTCCCGTCCAGCCCTCCTTCGTCCTTGGTTCCCTTGTCCAGCCCTGAGGGTGCTTCAGATCCTCCAGTGCCCGCTCCTCGAAAATGCCCGCCCTCCCACCCGCTCCTGCCTCCTCCACCGCTGTCATCTGGCAGCCCCCCTGCTCGCCCTCAGCCCCCTATCTGTACAGTGCTGCCATCGATGGGTCTGCCATCTTCCAGCATCGCCGGGGCTGGAGTATCCCTCACCTCCGCCTCCAGCCTCGGCCCATAGACCCAGTGGCTCCACCTCGGCTCCTAGCTCCCTCGGCATCCCCCTGGCTCGTTGGCTCTCCGTCTCCACCTCGGGCTCCTCCGCCGTTGCTCGGCACCCTGGAGTTGGCGGCCATCCCTCCTCCATGGCTCCTCCCTCCGTCGGCTCCACCGTGGGCCACCGTCATGGCTGCGGCCTGGGTCCAGCTGTGCTCCTCCTGCTCCGGGTCCCTCCTGTCTCTTCCCTGGCTCCTCCCTCCTTCGTCGCCCCCCTGGTCTCTGTTGGCCGGCCCCCTCCCGGGTGTCCATCCATCTCCGGAGCCTCCTCCCAAGTTCCCACCCGCCCCTCCCCTTTGAATGTTACTACGTTGCGAGGACGCACCTTCCGGGAGAGGGCGTTATGTCAGGATTGTGGCCTGTTTTTGTTGTGTTTTGCTCCCCATGTGTTCCCTGTTACCCAGTTTCTCTTGCATGTTGACTGTTAATTTGTTTCCAGGTGTGTCTCGTCTTCTTCCCCAATTATCCTGTGTTTAAAAGCCCCAGTCCTTCAGTTAGTGTTTGTCGGGTCTCTTACGTCAATGGTGCTACATGTGTGTTCCTGTTTGCCCTGTGTTGGAAGAATTAAAAGACTGTTGCTTGTCTCCTCGTTCATCTCCTCGTTCATCGCTCTGCTCTGTAGGCTAGTGTGACACTTGCATTGTATGGACAAAAATTACAATGGAAGTCAATGGGAACCAAAACGATTTGGTCACCAAAATATCTTCCTATGTTCCACAGAAAAAAGTCAGTCATACAGGTTTGAATAGAGTGCTGCTATGACGTCAAAACCTGGAATGATTTCTGTCATGATTTACTTACTCTCTTGTCATAGATTGCAACAGCCATGAAGTCAAAACGTGGAAGTCTAATTCGACATGGGCTCCCTCTAGATTTTCTTATGGGTTTTTATAATGAGATTTTCAGTTCATGAGTAAAATAAGCTAGTATGTGGTAAACATAACTTGACAATATGGCCGTTTTCTTGTGGAACAAAAACTGTGCAAACCCCCCCCCCCCCCAAACATTATTATGTAGTTACTTATTGCAAACATATGTTTTTAAAAATAAACATAACTGCTTAAAAATTCATGTTTTCAGTATGGATGTGTGTAATTTACGTGTGTGATTTACGTTGCGCAAAATGTAAAAGTATTGAAGGTTAATATTTACCATAGCCCTGTTTTAAATGGAAAAATCCCATTAAAAACCCAAAGGAAAATCCAGAGGGAGCCCATGTCGAATTAGACTTCCACGTTTTGACTTCATGGCTGTTGCAATCTATGACAAGAGAGTAAGTAAATCATGACAGAAAAAGAAAATATTATTAAATAACTTTAAAACAGAAAATCACTTCACCTTTAAATATCTGTAATCTAAACAGGCAGAGTAACACTGCCCTATACACTGCAAGGTTGAATTTGCACCCCCAAAAATCAAATGTGCAAAAGGAGGGCAAGCGCGATTTCGTGCCCCTGCTTGGCGAGAACATGCAGACGGCCATTTCCCTTTATGTGGGTCACACACGGTTCCCAGCTGTTTGAAAGAGTCAGCTGTGCCACTACTGCGCCCACCAACATCTGCTCCACAAAAACAATCTCCAGCTTTTAGCACTCAAATGGAGGTTACACCATATGCCAGCCAGCCACTTAGTTTATGCCAGGGGAGCCAGGCTCACGCTCGTCTCAGCAACAATGAGGAGGCGAGAGAGGAGAACGGGTGATGTGACTGCAGCCTCACATGCTCTGTGTGGCTCCATCAGGCCATCAAGGATGTGCCATGTGCATCTGTTCAAGGTGTTGGCAGCGGTGCCTGCTGAATATTAATGCCTCTAAACAACGGTTTATCTGCAAGGTCTGCTCCAAGGTCTGTTCAAGTTTTTGCCGGGCGCGTACGGCACGCATGACAGCTAAACACGCAGGCGCTGAATGTAATCAGACCGCGGGCAATAAGCTCCATCGCCGCACGCGTGTGGATTTGCTACTCTCCGTGGACTGGAGGTGTTTGTGTTGGCGCAGAGAAAATGTCAACACATCTGTTAAAAGAGCGCGGTCCCTGTTTGAGAGGAGAGGTGACTTACGTAATTAAGGCTTTCAACTTTTGACCTGAAATTCTGTGAAAACTCTGTCAACATGTACTCACCATGTCGACTTGCGTGGAATGCAAAAACGAAATTCTCAAGACTGTTATCATGGTTTTTCTCTTAATGTCTTTAAAGCTTCATATTAGCACACCATAAAAGTAGTATGTTAAGTTATTCTGGTAATATTCACCTCTAGAGAGCTGTAAACAGCTGCGACCGAATCATTGATTCAGTATGTTGAACTCGAGAAACGAATCAGCTTGATTCACTAACGAATCGATTCTTAATTTGGAAAAGCATAGTGCTATACTGCTCTTACTACTTCTTACACATCTTTAAATGGCAGAAATAGTAAAAGTAGTAGCCTATGTAGTATGCTATTCTAAATTGAGCCAGTTTTTTAACTGAATCAACCAATTCATTAAAGATTTGACTAGAATGATTCATTTACAAATGAAACTTCTCTCATGTCCTTGAAATATAGCACATTTGGACCAATTTTATGATACTTATATCGTTATTTTGCTTTTTTTTCGCATTTTTGAAGCTTTTAAACTTAATTAGCTGCTCATTATTTACATTTAAAAGAAAATGGAAACAGTCTTAAAGGTGCCATAGAATGCATTGATACAATATTTTAAATTGTTCTCTGATATCTACATAGAAGGTATGTGGCTTAGGTAGGGGCAAAAATTCTCCAGAAACGGTTTTACATGTCCATTTACAACCCTAGGATTTCTCCCCAGAATGAAACGGTCTGTTATTGCCTTATGTGGAAGGGTCATGAATAATAATGTTGAGCTCTGCTCTGATTGGCTGTTTCACAGTGGGGCTCAATGTTGAGCTCTGCTCTGATTGGCTGTTTCACAGTGCGGCTCATTTCAGTAGCTCACAGGAAGGAAACACAGGGAAAATATATATTTCAGTACTTTCTCACGCAGTTATATCGTTGGGTAATTATACTGTAAATAAAATGCGGGCATCAGGGAGCCACTATTAATATGTTGGGCATTGAAACTGTTTTCAAATGCACTATCACGTTTTACTCTCACTTTCGAGATTCGCGATCCCATGTACTCTGTTTATACTATGGAGCGGTAGTACTTACCACACATTTTACAAGATCAGATGCTTGTCAGTGGTGCTCAGGATCTGTAAATCATTCGCCATCATCCTCAGTCATCTCTCCTTACTCTGTTTATGTGGTAAGTGAAATCTTATGTACTGTAACAGGCTACAGCTAGCAAGGAGCTAACCATGTCCCTTTAGTGGCTCGTGTTATTTTATTAGAACGCGTTATTTGCTTTCCGTGCCTTTCTGAATACAGACACCAACCCATCCCTGCACTTCACATCCCCTGCACAGCCTGGAACATAACATTTATTTTCATGATCTGCCATTTTTGCTGTTGTCCTCGCTTGTTTTTTTCACAATACCTGCAGAGCTTCTGATGGTTCGGCTGTGCAGATTCGGCTGGCCTAGAACATGGGCGGGTATATGCAAATGTTGGGGGCGTAACTATTAGTGACCCCGACTGTTACTTAACAGTCGGTGTTATGTTCTGATTCGCCTATTTTTCAGTGGTCTTTTGCATGCACGAGATTTACATAAGAAGGAGGAAACATTGGTGTTTGAGGCTCACTATATGTCATTTCCATGTACAGAACTCTTATTATTCAACTACGCCAAGGTAAAGACAGTTTTCCATTCTATGGCACCTTTAAAAAATTCTCCATTTGTGAAAGACTGACAGAATTAAAGGTGTAATTCACTTTCAAAACAAAAATTTACAGATAATGTACTCACCTCCTTGTCATCCAAGATGTTCATATCTTTCTTTCTTCAGTCATAAAGAAATAGTTTTTTGAGGAAAACATTTCAGCATTTCCATATAATGGCCTTCAATGGTGCACCCGAGTTTGAACTTCCAAAATGCAGTTTAAATGCGGTTTCAATGCAGCTTCAAACGGCTCTAAACGATCCCAGCCAAGGAAGAAGGGTCTTATCTAGCGAAACGATCGTTATTTTCTTAAATTTTTTTACAAATTATATACTTTTTAACCTCAAAGGCTCCTCTTGTCTAGCTCTGCGTGAGCTCTGTGTTTTCCGGTTTAAGACAATTAGGGTACGTCGAAAAACTCCCATCTCATTTTCTCCTCCAACTTCAAAATCATCCTACATTGCTGTTTGAACTTTTTTTGTAAAGGGCTGTTGTCCTTCTGTGCATGGTCACTTTGTAAACACTTCTGCAGCGATGTAGGACGATTTAGGATGATTTTGAAGTTGGAGGAGAAAATGAGGTGGGAGTTTTTAGACCCACCCTAACTGTCTTGAACCGGAAAACACAGAGTTCAGGCAGAGCTAGACAAGATGAGCATTTGAGGTTAAAAAGTATGTAAGTTGTAATTTTTTTTTTTTAGAAAGTAACCGATCGTTTCGCTAGATAAGACCCTTCTTCCTCGGCTGTGATTGTTTAGAGCCGTTTGAAGCTGCATTTAAACTGCATTTTGGAAGTTTAAACTCGGGTGCACCATAGAAGTCCATTATATGGAGAGAAATGCTAAAATGTTTTCCTCAAAAAACATAATTTCTTTACGACTGAAGAAAGAAAGATATGAACATCTTGAATGACAAGGGGGTGAGTACATTATCTGTATATTCTGAAAGTGAACTACTCCTTTGTGACAGAATTTTAATGTTAAGCGATCTTTTAATGACCTAAATTAAAAACAAACAAAATGTAAACTAAATCTTTATTCTAAAAACATGACAGTATGTTCATAAAAGCATATGGCCGAATAATTGCACTCCAACTTTGCTTCACTATTCAGCGAGAAAAGGCAGAGCATGTGATGTGCAATCTACCCATTAAGACCAATTAAGAAAACCGGTCTGAATTGTGTCTGCTGTAACACAGCTCAGTACACAGAGAGGTGATAATGATGTTTTAATTAAATATGGGAGGAAAAGGTCCCAAAACGAAGCTTAGAGCTAACCAAGCAGCAGCCATTTGGTAACTGTACACACAAGGCCCTGTTAATGTCTCCAGCCTCTGTCTGCCTGGGCACATGTGGCTCTCTTGGTTTCCTTCGAGCTACAAGCTCCTCATTAATCAAAGTTAAGTGAGAAAGTAAAGGTCCTTACTGCTGTAGGTTAGAAGTATGCTGATCCATGATGGTGCATTTGTGCCACAGCACATTTTAGTTTATGTCTCCTCCCATTAGCATTCACCAGAGAAGTGCTCCAGTTTTATTTTGCAGTTATAGACCCTGTTAAACCCTGAGTTTTAAATGCTATATTACCATTTAAATGCTCTAGAAAGAAAGAAATGAATGGATTTATAATATAACAGATATAAAGAGACTTGGAGCTCAGGTAGGAGGGAATCATGGGAGTTTGTCCTTGTGGCAGTGCAGAAATCGATTGCTGTGGACTGGGCCGGGTGAACAGATGAGATTGTTAGGTCAGTTCGGGGCTGTGTGCTGGGGGGCATGTTTTGTGAGGTGTTTAATAGTGACGTGCAAGTCGCACATGGGAATCTTCTGATGGAGGGTGAAAGTTCAGTGGAGGTGTATGAAATCAAAGTGACCGTTCATATATATCAAACCTTGAATAGGGCAGTGTGAGAGTGTTCATAGAATAAATGCTGCATGGAAATAAAATTATTGCTCAAATGCAAGAACTGATCTGGATAGAATGTATAACTAAATACAGTTACACAGCCAAATGACTTGAATCGCTGTTGTACCGACAATGTTTTTAAAGGAATATTTCACCAAAAAATTTAAAATTGCTGAAAATGTACTCATCCTCAGATGTAGATTGTTTCTTCATCAGAAGAGGTTTGGAGAAAGGTAGCATTAAATCACTTGCTCACCAATGGATCCTCTGGAGTGAATGGGGGCCATCAGAATGAGAGTCTAAACAGCTGATAAAACATCACAATAATCCACAAGTAATCCACACAACTCCAGCCCATCAATTAACATCTTGGGAATTGAAAATCTGGATGTTTGTAATAAATAAATCTATTATTTAGACATTTTTAACTTCAAACCATTGCTTCCAGCTAAAATACCTTTTGTTCTTTATGCATAATACTGCTTTCTCCAACCTAGTCTCATGACAAAAAAGTACCTCTGGGAACTTTTTTGCAAGATGCGAAATACGTACCGCCATGTACATTTCGTGACCTATTCAGTGTGAAATGTCCACTGGGTGGCGCTAAAGAGTGTTCTTTTTTTCCCTCCTGGAACAGATGAACGTACATATGGTATGTTTTATGTGATGCTGGTTTTGTAAGTGTCACCGCAGTTCTGACTTGAAATGTCTGTTGAGTCGCGCTATAACTCTAATGCTCCGTGACGTTTTAAAGGGGTCATAGAATGGGTAGAGAAAAGATCATTTTTATGTTTATTTGGTTTAATGCGATGTGTTTACCTGGTTTAAATAAAAAAAAAAAACGCTCTTTTTCACATAATTTACATTATTTTATCTCCTCTATGCCCTGCCTTTCTGAAACGGGTCGATTTTGACACAATTCACCGATGAAAATCATCGAGGTGTGCTCTGATTGGCCAGCTGTATCGTGCGTTGTGATTGGCCGATTACTCTAAGCGTGTGTCGGAAATGTCACGCCTCTTACCATATGTGGAATATCAGCCTCCTGAGCAATTAACAGGTGATAATGTCGACTGTACTACCTTATCAATTCGAGCCCGAATCTGATCCAGAAAATGCAGAAGACCAAGCTGATCAGTCAACTCGGCCAGCGCGACTTGATCAAAACGTAGCAGATTGGTAAGATTTTACTTTACAAGTAACTATTACACCGTGTCTACACCTGACGCGACATTCGTCGCAACGCAACAGCTAAAGTCTGTGAACACTAGACGCGACAAAGCGACCATTGAAAATCATTTGAAATTTGTGTCAACACGTCATAAATATAACGCAGCAGCAGTTTTCTGTCGGACATTTGTGGCGTCGCGTCGCGCCGCTCGCGTCCGGTGTAGACTAATGTTATATGTAATCACTTCAATATACTGTATATACGACGTTATAAGGTTCATAAAACAATCCTCGCTGAAGTGCGCAGCACAAACTCGAATATTTGGGTTGTACTGCTCTGGGACAGTGTTGAAAATAAAACGCAGCCACAGATCTCTTCTTATTTGTTCTTTTGGTAGGCCAAACAGAGAGCTTTTTCTTTCGCATCCAAACACACAGCGTCCCCATGACATGGCGCCGGCGCACAAGACAACATACAGCGAGAAAGGAACGCCCTCTTTCTTTGCGTATTCCTTTGGGCGGTGTTAGGCAAATCTCCCAAAATGCTGACATAGATAACTGGGGGTGTGTTTGAACGAGCCGTTTTAGGGGGGTGTGGCAGACTTCTAACTTTAATATAGAATATCTCTTTGGATTTGAGACTTTAGTCTTTGCAACTTCACAGATCTTCTTTATGCACCAAGAGCTTGTAACAGTCCAAAGAGAAAGGAAAACTTGAAAACTCATTCTAGGACCCCTTTAAAATAACGTACCATCTGCACTACACCTAAACCTATCCGGTAGTATGAACAAAAGCAAATGTGACGTAAAAAAGCAATCGCAAACATGCCATTTTAGCTTGTTTTTCGATCTCTCGTCTTTCAGCTCTTTCATCGTGAGTTATGTTTTTCACAGGATTCGTACCCAAGGATTCCACATCCTAAGTCCAGTTCCATGCCGGCTAAGCTACCGAGCAAGCTTGTTACGTCCGGAAGCAAAACATATTAAGCTGTAATCATAACTGTGTACGAAAATGATTACAAGTGCTTGCTGTTTTACCGCCTCTAGTGTTCATTTCTGTTGGAAACTGCAGTGATATGCACTTATTGGTACATATTTCACGCCTTGCGAAAAAGTTCCCAGAGGTATGTTTTCGTCATGAGACCAGGTAGCAGCCCTTTCTCAAGTTAAAAAGCTGTCTCATCTGAATTAGGAGAGAAATATGCAAAGATCAAACACAGTTTACAAGCGAAAACAATCCAAAACTATTCTAAACAAATATGTTGGTGGATTTTGACGAGTGGACAACATAGGAAGGACTTTTTCACTGGAGAAAACGTTATTGTGCTTTATGGACTTTGGCCAGTGGTTTAAAGTTAAATGCTTTAATGATGGATTTGTTTTTTACAAACATGCAGCTTTTTACTTGACAGGATGTTAATTGATGGACTGGAGTGGTGTGGATTACTTATGGATTATTGTGATGTTTTTATCAGCTGTTTGGACTCTCATTCTGACGGCACCCATTCATTGCATGTGATCCACTGGTGAGCAAGAGATGTAATGTCAATTTCTCGAAATCTATTCCTATGAAGAAACAAACTCATCTACATCTTGAATGGGCTGAGGGGGAGTAAATTTTCAGCAAATTTTCATTTTTGGGTGAGCTATTCCTTTAAAGTTATTGATAAAGCTTTTCAAAAATATGCCTAGATGCACTTTGTAATGAAGGTGGAGGTGGATATTAGTGTTAAAAACTCTGTCCAAACAGTCTTTTCCCACTCTGTAATGAAGCTGAGATGTGGCTCAGAGGTTAGTGTTAATTTTTGATGCTGAGGTTACTTGATGCCCACCGCTGCAAGAGATGCAGTAGCAGCATGATGTCTTGTAAAATAGGCTATCTCAAATGAACTCAAGCAGTTGAGCATTTTGCAAAACAGTCTCCCCTCTTCGGCTGTGCTGTGATGACACGCTGTGAACATGTACCTCACAGATTGTCTGCAATCCACTCCAGGTCATTTTGATCATATTTATCAAAGACTATATCTGTACGATATCTGTTTTCAAAAGCAAAGAAGCATCGGCTCTGAAAGTACGTATTTATGTTTTTGAATTTCAGGTCACAGAAAATACTTTCAGATTCAGTATTAAATTCTTGCCAATGTCTTTCATTTGCGTGTAGTCTTGTAAAGAGATTTCAAACAACAACTTAATCTGTTTTGAAAGCAGAGCAATGGAATAACGCCCTTATTTATTGCTCTAAAAGATTTTGTTTACTCCATATGTCAAGATATATTCAGTTTTTCAATTTCTCACATTAATCTGATCATACACAGGACATAATACACTTTTAAAGGTGTATCATCATCTTTCATGCAAATGAGGCTGTGGTTTTGTATGTATTTCTGGTTGCAGTCAGAGGAGGGCGCTGTTACAGAAGGAGCAGTGACTTTTTCTGTTATAGAGAAAGAGGCCAGAGCCTTTATTAGTTTGGCTGAAAGAGTAGTCATATAATTAAGTAATCATAATGCAATCCAAATTACAAATTCATATTTCTGTTATTTTTGTAATCCATATTCACGGACATTTCAGCATGTAGCATGTTGTTTTGTTTGCTGTTCATCTGTTAATGATAAATAACATGGACAAATAAGCTCTGTGATTATGCAAATAGTACAATGATTATGTTAATTTGAGTAGAAAGGTCTAGAAAGCTGTGATGAAGTTTTTGCATTATTATTAAGATGATATGAACCAGTTATATCACATACTATTTGCATGTTTGTTTGTTTTTTGCAGTTTTTGCTTGTACAGATTAATATTTTACTTTTTGACAAAATTAGACTTCAAAGGGTTTAATATTTAATCCTGTAATTCAGTTGTTTAAAATATATGCACAGTTTTTTATACATGTTTAATAATTTGTGCACAAGTAGTGAAGCTTGATACTTTACTATAGTAAATAGTATATTTCAGGAGCTGTTTTACAGTAAAATTTGTATTTAAAGACGCAACAATTGTAGGATGTGACAGGAATAAAATTCAATGTTAATTTGTATTTAATGTACATATTTAAACTGCCATTAAAACTTCAGACTTCAGCAAGAATCTAATATTAAACATCCAGATGCTTTTGGAGCAGGAATGTTGACATGTTGCTGTCATATTCATCTTTAATTTAGACTAAGAATCACAGGCACGTTCTTTTGTCGCCAAGTTTGCACAAAGCCATTTTCACGCCGCTCTGATTTATTCATCGCCAGGCAAATGTATGTGATCCTGTGCGTCAAATGTGAGGCGCATCAACCCGATACCCAAATACATTGCCAAACCAGGAAATGGAGCCCAATGCCACGCGTCATTGCCTTTAATGGTCAGTGCCTCAGAGCTGCGCTCTGACAATGGCTTTAATCTCCCTGCAGCTCAACTCGGGGTCCTGATGCTGACGATGTTCCAGGAGGATGCTGAAGGTGCCTGTAGGTGCGGTTAGGGTGGCATGTGCAGAAAATGCCTGCAGGGGATTTGGTGCTCTCAAAGGCACCGTTGGGCGGACCTGGTGCTGTCGGATGCAGGCTGGGGCTTGGTGGCACTGCCATCTGCTGCAGAGAGAGGCGTGCTGATGAAAGATTCAGGGCCTGAGACTCACTCATCTGTTATCGATTATGCTGCAGATGTGGAAGCATCCCACTTGGAGACTGTGACAAAACCCTGCCGGATTCAAACATACAGTGATGACACTTGCCTTACATAAACCAAGCGTTGCTGTTGATCGGATATTAGATCAAAAAGTTGTGTTTTGTAAAGGAAAAGTAAATACAGTTGCTCTGGAGGATCAGGAAATGCTTTTTAGGGTTCAGTACAAGTTAAGCAATCACGATTGTTGATTAACACAACATTTAATATCACACTTTAAAAAAAAACCTGGGTTACAGTGAGATACTTAAAATGGAAATGAAAGGTGCAAATCTGTAAAAGTTAAAATAATCAGTTTCAATAATATAGCCTCAAGACATAAACAATATATGTTAATATAATTTCAGTGTGAGAAAATTGCTTAACTTTTTCTGTGTTAAGTTATATGCAATTTTACAATGTTGTTAACATGACACCATAATGCCATAAACCTCAAAACCCCAATGACTTTAAAAATGATGATTTAAACAGTGTTACAGCTCAAATAATACTAGTTTTAACAAAACAATGAATGTAAATGCTTTAATTTAAAATAGGTCTCATTCACTTCAAAATTGCCTCCAAATATTTTTTAAAGAAAACAATGGACTAGTCAATTATTATTTTTTCTTTCTTATTTATTTATTTATTTAGTGGCAATCAGCATTTATTTTCAGTTGAACTTGTAACTCTGGAATATTCCTTAAATATTTCTTGCCAAATATTTCATTTTTAAAAGAAAACAAGGACAAGTCAAAGTTATTTTTTGCGGCAATCAGCATTTATTTAGAGTTTAACTTGTATTTTTACCTTGCATTTTTGTGTAGTGTAATTTGAATTTAACTTGTAAACCTTGAATATTCCTTGAATGTCTCCTGACAATTTAAAAAAAAAAAAAACAAGGTGCTAGTTGAAATTTTAATTTATTTATTTTTTCATTGTATTTTATTTTATTTTTTAATTTAATTTATTTTATTTTTGCGGCAATCAACGTTTATTTAGAGTTTATTTTGTTTTTATTTTTAATTATTATACGTATTTTAATTATTTTATTTTTAATTTTATATATATATATATATATATATTAGTAGGTTAACTTGCTTTTAGATAGAATTTTTTTGTAGTTTAATTTGGAAAATTCTGGAAAATTCCTTAAATGTTTCCTGCCAAATCTCTCCTATTGAAATTTAGCCACTGGACGCTGAGATATTTATGTCAGATAAAAAGTAAAAGTTTCTGCATGCTTTTGTACCAATTCAGCATAAATACAGTTACAGTGTTAATATCTAAACAGGGTTTTGATTGATTGAGTGACTTGTTGTGAAGCAAGCTTTTGTCATTGGCTGGTAAAACCTTTATTCTCAGACCAGCTTTTATCTTTGCTTTGTTTATTCTCGGTTTATTCATGCAGCTGCGAACCTTGCTGTCACAGAGACTAAAAAAATATATGTAAATGTATTGGTGGGCTGAAAAAGTGAAATGAAGCAGCCCCAGTCGTGCACACTGAAAAAGCTAGAACCTTCCTCTTCCAAAGAGCCGGGGTGACCTCAATAATTAAAGGACAATTTTCAAATGCAATTCTAATTTTGTACTAGACTGAAAAGCTTTATTATCCAATGGCTGACAAAAAAACTCCCCTGAATAGTCTTGACTCTTGGGCTTTCACTAAACTGGTCATGAATGCACAAACCATCTGTTTTTCTGGACGTTTGTCAGCGTGAGCGTGGCAGAGGCAGCTGCCAGAGTGGCACTGGACTGAATGATGAACCACACAACCTTTGTTTGCCGTGCGCTGGGCTTTGTGTGGCTTCGAGCTGTCCACTCGCTTCTACGGGCCTTTCATTGCTCCCCCCCCCCCCCCCTCCGGCCTCCCACCTCTGCACGCACCAGTTACCGTGAGGGAGCGGAGAGAGGAGAGGATGGACACTGGCTGCATTGTAGCTGCAAGGAGGGATTTAGGTATTGTGCGCCTTCCAATCTGTAGCGCAGTGGGCGAAGATGTCGAGAGCCAAAGAAGCTGTGTGTGTGTGCCAGTGGGGCAGGGGAGAGGTGAGAGCAGCCAGAGGGGCTGAGAGACACAGAAACAGAGAGTGCGACGGGAGAGAGAGACAGAAACAGGAATAGAGAGACAGACAGGGCGGAGGGGGCCCTCTAGAATATTACACACTTAAAATATAATCATGTTCTGGCAGTCAGGACACAATCTGTCTGCATATTTTCAAATTAAAAAAAGGCCAGCATCGGGCAGCCCCGGCATATTGGAGCGTAATTTGATTCTTATCATGTGTGGGGCACATCTCACTGTCTTTGTCGCTTATTTATTTGCGATCTCGGTCGTGTTGTTTAGGAGATTGCTTCTTATGAATTTATTTGTTTGCTTCTTTTTATTTCACTTGTGTGAAATATCACTTTCATTTCATATTTGCGTTGATTAATAAGTGCCCCCTTGTACTGGCCATCGCTGGCACATGACCTAATTGCATAAATTTGCCTCTCTGGTACACTTGACCAGAACAAAAAAAAGCAATCTGTGATTTGAGGAGATAAGATCAACCTGTCTGAGCAGTCTGGGTAAAATAATCTGCTCCATTTTTTAAGTAACCTTAAATAATAGCTAAAAAAAGATCAGTATCTGATGGAAACTAGCTTTCGTGTTCGATCATGAAGCTTAAAAATATAAGGAAGATAGACTAGATTCTATATAAGAGAGAGAGAGAGAGAGAGAGAATGTATTTAAAATATGTAACAGGCTATAGAAGGAAATATTTTTATTTTTTTTATTATTCTATATTTTGTATACACATCTATCATAATCACAACAAAACATTTTTGTATATTTTTTTTAGACTAAAATGCTTGATTTTACACTTTCCACAGAGACACAAGCTACACCAGAGTAGTGTAATGGGCTGATGGGAAGAATTTTGTTGAATGGACATTTGGTTGAGCTGGTGAAGTCTTTCCTGATTAGCAGTCTTTTGTGTCTCATCACTGAGCTTCAATAATTTCTTGTTCCTGCTCATTGGGTTTCAGCCTCATTAGAAAGCAATCTAATAGCTCAGAAGGAATCGATTTAATTGTTATAAAAGATTTTGGTGAAAAACGTTTTTTTTTTTTTTAACTTATCAAAATGCCTAAATGTTTCGTTGCAAAATAGGGACTTAAGAAAATCCATTCACCCTATTAATTATGAGAGATTTTAGCATGAATATGACTGCAACCCACAGCAAAACAAAAAAAACCCTGTTTACAGTGGCCTACATAATTGTGCATGGCTGCTGCTGGTAAAGGAAGGTTTTAGCAGGAAACAGTTGTGTGCTTTCACACTGCGGTCAGAGCATGGCGGTTTTCTTTAGCCCGAGGGGCTGGAGGCACCCAGCACCGATGCTATGAGCTTCTCTCCCTCTGAGCGGCGTGTCATGAGTCAGACTCGATTACTGATGACGGCTTTGTGATGTGGGCAAATTGTCACTAAGGGCAGATCTGGAGCTCCGGCTCTCTCGCTACACTCAGAAGTGAAAGTCAAAGCACCAGAGACCTTGTTAGAGCTAATTCTGTACTCCTGTCTGCGAGACAAACTGTGCTAGTGTTGCATGCTTGGTGTGCATGACGAAGATTATAGAGATAAACTATAAAGGCTTATTTCTGCCTGGAAGAAAAAAATAGAAAAGGTAATTGCGTCTTTTTATCTAACAATTTGCGTCTCAGAGCTGCAAGTTTTTGTATCAGAATCGAGATATAAAAAAGGCGGAATTGTGGGATACATACATTGTGAGAAAAAACATTGCAATTCTGAAAATAATTTTTCTCAGAATTGTGACAAAAAAGTCAAAATTGTGAGATATACATAAACTCGCAATTGCAACAAAAGTTGCAGTTCTGAAAATTATTTTCAGGGTTGCGAGTTTATATGTCACAATTGTAGAGATAAAAAATAGGACTTTTTGTTCTCAGATTTGCGAGTTTATATCCTGCAGTTTTGACTCTTTTCTCAGAATTGCGAGAAAAAAAGGCAGAGTTGTGAGACATAAACTCAGAGACAAAACGTGAGAAAAAATTCTGAATTGTGACCTATAAACACAAAGCTATGTGAAAAAAGTCAGAACTGTGGGATATAAACTCACGTTTGCAACTTAGTGTTTAATAATTTGTGAATTTATATCTTACAATTCAAATTTTTCAGAATTGCAAGTTTATATCAGAATTGTGAGATATAAACTCAAAACTGCAAGAAAAAGTCAGAACTGTAAGATATATATATACTTGCAATTGTGGGGAAAAAAAATCAGAATTATGACAAAAAAGTCAAAATTTTGAGATATACATAAACTCACAATTACAACAAAAGTCGCAATTCTGGAAATTATATTCATGATTGTGAGTTTATATATCACAATTGTGAGTTATAAACTCGCAATAAGACTTCTTCTCAGAACTGCAAATTTATATTTCACAGTTTCGAATTTTTTTGTGAGCCAAAAACATAGAATTGCAAGAATTGTGATCTATAAACACAAAGTTATGTGAAAAAGTCAGAATTGTGGGATATAAACTCGCAATTGCAACTTAGTATCTAATAATTTGTGAGTTTATCTCAATTCTGACTTTTTCATGTAACTTTGTGTTTATAGAATTTTTTCAAAATTAAAAGTTTAGAATTGAGATATAAACTCTGAAAATATAGATATAAATTGTCAGAAATCTGAGATATACACTAAAAACTGTGTCAGAAGTCAGAATTGTGAGACAGTCGCAGTTACCGTTTTTATTTATCTTTTTTTAATCTGTGGCGGAAATAAGCTTCCATAGGTAAACTGCTAAACCTTTGAAAAATGACAAGATTTAATTAGATTTCGAAACAGGTGCTTGCATGGTGTTGAAACCGATAGTCTTGCATTGTGAGACATTCATTGTGATTTAAATCTACAATAGACTGAGAGTCACTCATTGGGGATGTGGTGCTTTGTCTCTAACTTTAAAATTGCACAATAGCCTCAGTGATTATTAAGTACCCTTCTTTTTTTAACGGTTAGTGGGCCGTGTTAGCCTGAGCATAAGCTTTTGACTTCAGTTGGGGCCAGAGAAACATATGGAGAGCTAAATAAAATTCAGATCAAGCACAATGATCCCTGCAAATCCTTTGTTATGCCACGTCCCCCTGTGAAAGACAGTGGGAGGAGAAGGGAGTTAGATACTTATAATGAGCTCATGAGGCATGAGCAAATGAATGTATAGCTCGATAATGTGGCCTTCTTTTGAGGAAGGGGAAGTGCAGTGCTGCCTGGGGAATTTTCAGAGCCCCTTTTCTCTAAGTTTGACGGTTGAGGATTTTGAAGCCTCATTGGCCGCCCCGTGTTATCCTGTAATCAATGACAGTGACACTTGACAGATTGTCCAAGCTTGCGTCCTTTGTTGTAGATTGGTGAAGTGAAAAGGCTTGGGAAGTAGCCAATGAGTAAAGATGTTTAAAGCCAATAAATAAAGCTTATAAGGCTATCGGTGTGAGCAGCACAGGAAAAAGCTTTCTTTCACACCAGGAAAAAAAAAAAATCTGCCACCTTTGAAGGACTTGTGAAGCCAAAGGCGTCTCATTGCTCAATCAAACAGATTAAGTCAGTCAGACAAGCAGCAATCTGTCCTTTTCAATAAAGTTACTTTTGTCATATGGGATCGCACAGGCTCACATACATCAGAAATTTATTTAATTTATTTTAAAAAATTTTGACCATTTTTTTTATAGTACAAAAGTAAATATTTACCTACTTGTTAGCATATGTGTATATATATATATATATATATATATATATATATATATACGTGTGTATGTATGTATGTATGTATGTGTATATATATATAAATTTAACCTATATGTACAAGGTATATATATATATATATATACATACAATAGTACAAAATCAGTTTGGTTTGTGTATATTTATATATATATACAACATATATATACATGGCAACATGGCAACATCTATATATATATATATATATATATATATATATATATACACACACACACACACACACTGTATTTTATGACATTTTTACAAGAATAAATGGCTGAAATAATTCAAAGTGTTGTTCACTAATAGCAGCATGCTGTTTTTTAAAGCAGTTGCGACCCAGTAATGAGGACATCTGTTTTCATATGGCGCTTGACGCGTAGCACCAGAAATTTGATGTTATCCTGTCCAAACTTGTACATGGCTGGCAGATACTGTTAGATTCTCTGATTGGTTCTGACAAGTCACTGACAGCTCTGGAGGTGAGGAGGGTGCATGACAAAGGGCAAGAAAAGGCTGAGCGGATGTCAGCTGGAGTCCACTACTGCGCGCTATTCCTCACAACCCCCAACAACCAGCCTCTGTACCTCATCGCCCCCATTCCTGACCTCTGTGACCTCGAATCGACACAAGCCCATCACTACTGTCACAATCCCCCACATGCAAGCCATGCTGCGAGGCCCCGCCCACTTTGATTACAAACCACACCCACGTCAACACCTATGGACAACCATTTTCCCAGAATTCCACTCAGAATTCTTCATATGGAGCATTTTCACAGGTGTTTAGAAAGCAATTTGATGCCATGCTTGCTGATATCTCTCTAGAAAAATGCTGTTATGCAAGTTAAGCCATTAGTCAGTTTTAGCAGGCAGACACAGCTAATCTATTTTATTATTTAATCATAGTTTATTATTCTGGAATCTCTTATATTGTCTACTTTTGTGTTCCAAGATTCACAAATGCTTCGTTTCCAAGATTGGCTCTAGCTTTGGCAACATCTTGCCAGTTTTTTGGCCAATTTTTACACTAAACTTGGCAAATGGCAACACTCTGTAAATTAATAGCGTAGTGGCCATGTGTGGTTTAAAATAAATGAGCCTTTATTTTTGTCTCTGATATCTTTCAGTATAGACCAGTATTCACAGCCTTTTCCCTTCAAAATCAATTTTTATGACATATAAATGCATCTTCATCCAGTTTCTCCCACATCAAGCTCTTTAGAATCATTGCAAAATTGCAAAACTTTAGCTTTCCCACTGTGATCTTTGTGCTCGGGGGAAATATTGTGTAAAAATCTGATTTTTTTTTAGTCTAATCTGAAGCATCTAAATGTGGGGGTCACAATTAGAATGATGCTAATGTTATGGTAGAAAGATGTAAAAGCCATTTTGTATCAGATTTGAGGCACAATATACACTTATGATTGAATTTATTAGAAAAAAAGTGAAACCTTTGCCACATGCATCGAGGGCCAAAACATAGGGTTGCTGTTTCTCTTGACATAATGCGTTGAGCAGATTTTTGGCTTTCAATTATCGTTAGCACCTTTTTTGTCTGCTTTTCAAAATGAAATTGTCCTGTAAAAAGATGATTCACAAGAAAAAAAAACTGGACTTTCTGATGAATGCCACTGGAAAGCTCCCAAACAATTCAGATGCTATCTTATGTTTGTAATTTTTTTAGTCTGCATCCTATGTTACAGTATTTCAGTATTTACTGTATTTGTTGGTCTGCATAAAATATTAAATATGAAAAAAAAAAATCAAATTTTTTTTAATTCCACAGTGAAAGAGTTTGCCTACATCATTGGTTGTATTAATTATGTATTCTGTTCAGATTTAAGCACAGCATGCTTACAGAGATTTGGAATGCATAATGTGTTTATAGTCACATTCTGTGTAGCAGAGAAGTTCATTTCATTGGTGCCCTCTTAGAGGAAACAAGGCCCTGTTAGTAGCCTTACTGTCGTGCGCTTGACCCTCAAATCTTTGCCGTGTCTCTCTAGGATGTCAGTCTGGCTAAACACTGACCTGCCATGTTCTATTTGACCTGCGGTGGTGAGATTGCCATCTCAGTGCTACAGAGGCATCCTTCACTCCCTGCTGTGTTGGGAAACATAAATGACCCAGGCCTCATCTCATCAGATAATAACATCCTTTACGATTATAATAACAGCCCTTGAATTTGTTCATGTGTGGGCCTCTTTGTTAGTGTTGTATGATGTTATTATAATTAATTGTAATATAGCACTCTTGCTTTTATTGTAGAATTTGGTCTAAACCCCAGTTTAAACACATGTATACACTTGGCAGTCGCTTTTATCTCAAGTGACTTACATTGCATCGAAGGTGTACAATTTATTAATTCATCCCATTCATCTGGGACTTGAACCCGTGACCTTGGCGTTGCTAGCAACATTCTCTTCTGTTTGAACTACAGGAAGCTTCAGAGTGTAATTCTTCCAGCATGGTTTGTGCTACAGACATAAATACATTAAGTACTACTACATTATGATGCAGTTTGATTAGGAATTAAACAGCTAATAGATAAATTTGATAATAACCAAAACAATGAATTTTAATAAAGTCTGTGCCCAATGCATGGAAAAATTTTATAATGTTTTAAATAAATATATATATATATATATATATATATATATATATATATAATATTATTATTATTATTATTATTATTGTTTTTTCCCCATTAATTTATTAATATAGATTATTAATGCACAATGGCTACATTACTAAAATTGAGATGCTGATACCTTTTTTATTTATTTATTGCATTTATTTTATTGTTTAAACAATATCTTTCTATTTTACAGTCAGTTAAAAAAGTTTGTTTACTTTTGACCAAACTAACCTAATATGTGTAGTTGTTAAAAAAAATGTTTTTTATTTTGCAGCGATCTGAAGTTCCACTACCTCTGGGCGTTTGTGTCAGCAACACACCTGAGATGGGTTGAATCACAGAAAATGTCCTCTTACGGTGCTTTTGCAGCACATTGTCTTGACTTTATGTCAAAGGAGCAGTGATGCCTCAGAAGCTGCAGGGCAGTTTGGGCCATGACATGATCACCTCAAGACCTGTAATGCCAGTTTAAACTTTAAAAGACTGTGTCACTGTAAGTATGAACATGATTGCTGGATGCATCTTCAGTCTGACAGATGGACAACCTTTGATTTGTTTGCCTGCCAACCAGACACAAAACGATTATATGTAATCCAGCCTGACCACAAAAAGGGTTTTGAATGCGAAGCATGTTTTTTTTTCATCATTACAATTTGACCTGTCATTTAATTTTAACGTAACAACATGCTAATGATGAGAGAATACGTACATTTTCCAACGAGGTGAGCCTATTTTATATGCCGCCTGGTTTGCATGCTATCAGCAGTTTTCTTCATGACATTGCGGTCTTACAGTCAATCGCCCCTGAATTTACAGCTTATTCTTGTCTTAATGTAAATTAACAGAGAGCTGGAAGCAACATTGCTATTAACAGACCTGTGTTCTGTTTAGCCATAGATACAAAAGCATTGATTCTCTAGTGCAGTTCTGGCTATGAAAATTATAATATGGAACACAGATTAGAAGGAAATTATTATAGCCGGAAGG
>JAFVLL020034422.1:0-16498 GCA_021397915.2 Tor tambroides
TGGGGCACCATTGACTTCCATAGTATTTTTTTTTTCCTACTATGGAAGTCAATGGTGCCCCAAAACAGCCTGGTTACAAACTTTCTTCAAAATACAGTATCTTCCTTTGTGTTCGGCAGAACAAAGAAATTCATACAGGTTTGGAACTACTCAAAGGTGAGTAAATGATGACACAATTTTCATTTTTGGGTGAACTATCCCTTTAAACTTGAAAAATAATTTGATGTGATGTTTGTCAGGAGGAACATTACAGAAGAATTAACACAAATGTGTGTATTGTTTATAATGAAAGTGACTTGATGTTGCCAAGTATGGTAATGCAATTAAATTATAGTAAGTCTTCATACATTTGGTAGATATACTGTAATTTATCTTCATCATTGAAATGTGCAAATAAGTCACAGTGAAATTGCAACATTCAGTCTTCTTGAAGATGTAAACAATCTGTGACAGGTGCTGATTTGTTCTTTTTTTTTAAATTTATTGGCTGAGAGTAGATGTCTATTTTTTCCATTATGAAGTATGTTCAGCTGTGATTGTTATTATATTTTGCTGTGTTTATCTTGTAGAATATCATCACTGTTTGATGAAGACTATTGCTTTCACTTAAATGCTCTACCCCTACTACAGTCTACCCTTAAGCTTTGTTTTCCTTTTTTTTCTCTCTCTCTCTCTTGTGCTTTTGTTCCCTTGTTCCAGTTTTTGGATTTGTCTTTTTGTCTGGTGCTCATGTAAATAGCCTCAATAGAGGTGTATCATAATTTTTGTGTATGTCATGTAAATATTCTCAGATAAGTAATTTAAGTGTCATTGTGCTATACTCCTTCCAAAAGCCTGTACCACAGATTTGACCACAAATCAATAATAAGTGGACATGAATGTTGTAGTTTTCCTAGCCCTAATTTATTTTATTTTTAATAAGCTGTTTTTTAGCATGACAAATATTGAGTGCCTTGCACTCTAGAATAGAATATTTATATTTATATATTTCGGAAACAAGAAAATGATCTTGAAAAGTCCTTGTTATGTGATAAATATCATTAAAAACATGATTCATTCATAACGACTGGGTTACGTGTTCATACCGTGTCTTTCAAATATTTTGTGTGTTTTCAGAAATAACTAAGCTAATATATCATTGAGTTATAAATGATGCTGATGCACTACTCTCACCAGCAACTTTATTATGGTTGTTATGTCCTGTGGCCTACCGTTATGTGGTGATCGTTGGCAACTGTGTTTGTTTTTGCTGTCAGTGCTATCTCTCTCTCTATTTTCCATTGTTTTCTGTGCCGCTCTGACAGGTGTTATTTGCATACTGCCCCCTGTTTCCTGGTTATCAACTAACACTCCATTCACTGGCTCCTGCAGGAAGAAGCCCAGCAATAAAAGCAGCCAAAGAAGCACAGCAAGCAGAGACTTGGAGGTTTTTCCTCCCCATGAGGCTCCTGTCCCAGACAGTTTGCCAGTTGTTACTAGTGATGGGAGAAACAAAGCTTTTCGAAACATTGAATCAACTGAAACAATCACTTCTTAAAATGATTCACTGTTTCAAATCGATGGAAGCGCCACACGCTGGTGACCCCTGCTGGTCAGAATAGTGTAAATGCTGAGAAACTAGCGAGCTAAGCCAGTATAGGTTATACTGACAGTGTCATATGGCTGAAGGCGCAAAAAGCGGAGAAACAAAAAAACTGATTTAATTGAGTGAGTCATTTATGCTGGATCCGCTCCGATTGATTCAACCTCAAACCCAATTCACTAGCAAAAACAACAACAACAAAAAAGGTCAAAACAGCCATTCATTTTCGATTTTCGACATCGCTTTAGCACATAGTGATAATAATAATAATACATTTTATTTATGGGTGACTTACATGACAATCAAGGACACCTTACATGCAAATATAACACATAAAACAGTTTACATGCAACAATAAAATTCAAAGCCCACATTCATAGCTTTACAATGAATAGGAATTACATAAAATTATCACCGGTATGCCTGCTTAAAAAGATGCGTCTTCAAACGAGATTTGAAAATAGGAAGAGAGTCACTATTACGAATGTCTTGTGGAACTAAATTCCACAAATAAGGAGCAGTGTAGCTTGAGAACCCATAGAAACCTACACGCACAAGGAAAAACTAAAGATAATGTAGACAATGATCTAAGAGTTTGAGAGGGAGTATATGTTAATAGTAGGTCAAGTAAGAAGGAGCCAATGCCGTATAAACAAGAAGCAAAATACTGAATTTGACACACTGTTTAACAGGAAGCCAGTGCAGTTGTTGAAGAACAGGAGATATGTGTTCCATAGTAGGAGTTCCAGTAATATATCATGGGTGAAACGGAGCTTGAAACTCTGAATCAGTTAAAATATTGTGTTGCAAACTGATTCACTGTTTCGAAGCACTCCAGTCGGATCATGTATCGCATCATTTGATTCCCATCGGGACTTAAAAGTGTGTATCGCAAATCATTTGAATTAGATCAGGATTTAGGAGCACTTACTGCGAATCATATTTGATTCAGATCTGAACATCAGAGCGGTTTTAAAGATTTGTGTTATGCGCTCCGAAGTCCATATCTGAAATGATGGTTCGCGAATCATTATTCATAGTACTTAGGAGCACGAATCAAATCATTTGTTTTAGATCGGAAATTTGGAGCGGGTTTTCGAATCTTTTGATTCAGACCAGAACTTCAGAGCGAGTATCGTGAATCATTTGATTTAGGAACTCCAAAGCGGGTTCGTGAATCATTATTCAATAGGTACTTTGGAGCGGGCTCACGAATAATTTTATTCAGATCGGAACACGTATCGCAAATCTTTTTTTCAGATTTTTTTCTTTGTTAAACAGTATAAAACATAAAACCATTAAGGATAGTTCACCCCAAAATTAAAATTCTGTCATTAATTACTCACCCTCATTTTGTTCCAAACCCATAAGACCTTCATTCATCTTCGGGAACACAAATTACAATATTGTTTATTAAATCTGAGAGCTCTCTGACCCTCCCATAGACCGCAAGGGTCCTACCACTATCAAGGCACAGAAACGTATAGGGAGGACATCATGGTTCAACTGTAATTTTAGAAGCTACAAGAATAGTTTTTGTGTGTAAAGAAAAGACGCAGAGGAAATGGATTGTTAAATAAAGTCACTATTTTGGTTTTCTTGCGCACAAAAACTATTCTTGTAGCTTCGTAAAATTACGGTTGAACCACTGATGTGGATTATGTTAACAATGTCCTACGTTTCTGTGCCTTGATCGTGGTAGTACCCTTGCTACCTATGAAGGGTCAGAGAGCTCTCGGATCTCATCAAAAATATCTTAATTTGTGTTCCGAAGATGAACAAAGGTCTTACGGGTTTGGAACGACATGAGGGTGAGTAATCAATGATATAAATTAATTATCCCCCACCCCCCGTGCACGTCACTGTAAAAGCATTTTTTTATATCCTGAAAGAAGTTGGCATTTCCATCATCTCATCTGTGCTGACAGACACATACTCTATGACTTGATCCTCCTCTTCAACTTTCTGTAAAAAAGTACATAACATAAGATATAATAAATTATTTATTTTTTTAAAAGTGGTATATCAGTGGTTTTGGGGGAGAAAAATAAATATCGAAAAATAATAATAGTATGAACTGTACAGGCCTAACTATATGTTAAATTATTACCATAACACAAGATGAATTGGCAAATTGACAATTTTGTAAATACCTGAACAACAACAGAAGTATAGCCAATATTGTATTAACCTTAGCCTGAAGTGAAAAATTTCATAAACTAATTTGTGGCAAAACACAGTAGTTTAAATGTTTGATTAAGTTTCCTCCTTCCTTTGAAAGTTAGAGTCGTTTCTTTTGTACAGTTATATGGTTATTTGTATTATAATATCATATCACGACATGTTACTATGATAGATAATCATTATCCATACAAAAATGCAAGCGCACACTGATCTACATCTGACTCACTGCTAAAATGATACAAACACACACAACAACATAAATTAGAAATAAATTATCTTACCGATTTATATGCGTTTCCTTTGTAAAACGTTGGATCATGAAACATAACAGCAAAAGTGATCTCATCTTCACAAATCTGAACTGTTTGAAAAACAGGAATACTGTACATTAAAACTTCAAAACTCAACTAGATCAGTTTTTTTTTTTTTTTTTTTTTTGGGGAGGGGGGTGGGTGGGGGGGTTAATACAAAATATGTGTTGTCATTATTAGGGCTGTCAACATTAAAAACGTTAATGCACACCAGGGCCAAATGCAGGTAGATTTCAGCAGTGCCAGGTCACACGGTCACTCCCACTAGCCACCTTGGCGGGTTGAACTTTAGATAGCCTAGTAACAGAGCTCGACTTTTGTGGGACAAGCATGGATTTTTGGAAGGGGCAAGTGAAAAATCATTTTTGCCCGAAATTTCAGCGAGAATGATTCTAATTTCATTACATTCGGTGTAAACAGCAATTGATATGAATGGATAATCAACAGTAACAAGGTCGCACCAGTTGAGGCTCACGCAGCCTGTCTGTAACGTTATGTGAAACATCTCATGGAGAAATCAATACAAATAAACACAACTGCACACAGATGAAACATACTGAGGTAAAATGTAACTTATATAACCTAGTTAAGCACCATGACACGAGAGTGAAGTTTTCCCTGAAAACCACGATTGCAAATTTGACATTGATTTTATACAAGACTTCAAACGAGCCAACAATATTGTCAAAGTATATGACTGTTTTTGCTCGATTTGGTTAACGAAAACCGTTCAGAAGAAAGATCACAGCAAAACAGTCACGTACGTATCTCTGAGCAACACAGCGCTGTTTCTTTACTGAATGATTCGGTGTTTTTGAATTAATCATATGAGTCAATGATTCAGTGGTCCATTCATAGGTTGCATCCGAAAACTGAAAAAAGCTGCCTTTGGAGGACACGTTCCAAGGTAGGAAGGCATCAAGGCACGTCCGAATCTAAAGTTAGCTTCACTTCCTGTCTCATGAGATACCTTCATCTGATCGATTTTTGAAGGCAGCATAGATGTATCCTTCGCTGCCTTTGATATCCCACAATCCTGTGCGTTCCATTCCGAGACGGTTGAGCTAAAAAATAAAGATGGCGTCTGAAAGTTGCGTTTGGTGGTTAGTTTGTGTGTAAATGTATATTTCTGATTAACTTTTTGCAACTTTGATGTTATTTCTAGCGAGAAGTTAGTATTACAGTAATTCAATATATGTTTAGTTATCACCAAAACTCGTTCTATTTTGTTGTAGATCAGTGGTTCCCAACCACGTTCCTGGAGGCCCCCCAACACTGCACATTTTGCATCTCTCCTTTGTCTGACACACCCATTTCAGGTCTTGGAGTCTCTACTAATGAGCTGATGATCTGAATCAGGTGTGTTTGATTAAGGAGACATGGAAAACATGCAGTGTTGGGGGGCCTCCAGGATCGTGGTTGGGAACCACTGTTGTAGATCATTAAACCGTTACGCTGCCACAGAAGCCTGTCTGAAATCGTTCGTGAGGTGCCTTCATGCAAAAACGCTGCCTGCAAAGTCAATACCTCATAAGGCAGCGAAGCAGCAAGTCAGCTGCCTAAGTTTTCGGATGCAGCCATAAAGACAGGCACTTGCTTCATTCTTGAATGAATCAGCCGTCTGAACGAATCGTTTGAATGAAAGCCATGACTTGTTGCCACCTACTGGCAGTTTACTTTTAGCTTATTTTTGCATTTTTTCAATATTTCATATATATATATATATTTTAAAAAATCGGATTTAAAACACCAAACTCATAACATTATTTATGCTATTATAATTTTGCAGTGTAAATGCATTCATGATACATTTCAGCTTCATTAAACTGTGTAAATGCCTCTAAATGCCACTTCACCTGCTTCTGTTTCTTCTGCAGTGGAAATATCAGATTTGCTAATACTGCTTTCATTTGATTAGTAATTGCCTTGTATTGTCTTATTATATTAAGTGAACTTATTAATGAAATGTAAAATTTGATATGAAAGATGCATTTAATACGGAAATTGGCCTTTAAATGACCAAAAAAAAAAAAAAAAAGACCTGGAAATCAATTTAAATGAATTCTAGTATGCAGTAACTTTAGTCGTATAAAACGTAATTTCCCAACAACAAATTGTGGCCACCGAAAATGCTGAGTGGCTAGTAAATTTGGAAAACCTCTAGCCACAGTGGCTGGTGAGCAAAAAAGTTGATGTCAGACCCTGATGCACACACACAAAAAATTAAATGTTGCAGTTACAGTAAATACAGAATCCTTTTTTTTGTGTGTGAGATGAGTAAAAGTAAAGAGCTACTCAGGCCAGATCATTGCAAAAAAAAAAAAAAAACAATAACCACACACATTTTTAGGAGCTAAATGGTGTTACTTACATAAATTATATTAAATTATGATATATTAAAATATTTAGAGTAGATTTTTAAAGTGTACTATTATTATTTTTATAACACTTGTTAAAAGCTTTAGGTAACACTTGCCTTCTTTTCCAGTTTTTCTACAATTCCTGTAGATGCAGAAGATCCCAAATCCAGAGACAATCAACAGAGATCCAGCAGCAACAACCGAGATCAACACTGTCAGAGAATCCGAGTCTGGAGGACGAGAAGGAAGGTAAAAGAGAAACAGTCATTAATGTAAGTGAATGTGTCTGATCAACAAGAGAAGACAGAGATCAAGTCAGTAAATAAACCACTCCTATACCTGAACATGGCTGACAGAGTTTGCTGATGTCCAGATGTTGAGTCTGGTTGCTGATGGGATTGTTGAGCACACAGCTGTAGGTGTTTTTATCCTGATATTCCACCTCCAGAGGTAGAGAGAGACTGATGCTGAGATCAGACACACTGATGCTGGACAATAAACTGTTTCCTTTGTACCAGGAGAGAGTCACATGACCCACATTCACCACTGAACACAGCAATGAACAATTCTGCTGTGATGATGATGAAGAACAGTTTGAAGAGTTACTGCTAATTACAGGAACAGGCAGACGAGCTGAAAACATGAGAGAATAAAAATTAATATGCAAAAGGAATACTAATAAAAATGCTTGGTTTAATGCACCAAGTAAATGCTTAGTATAATGAGAGAGTGAGTTTGTCATCTCACTTACTGGAAACTTAAATAATTTTAACCCTTTTATACACAATATGGGTCTAATGTGACCCGAATGAGTTTATTTTTTTCTATATCTTCACAAGAAATTAATTTCATCATTCAGTATTCCAGGAATTCCTCAATTAACTTGTTTTTGACCAAATACTGATTTTTATTTTTCCTTTATTACTTTTTTTTAATAAAAATCATTTTTGTATCACTACTCCTCTAATGCACAACATGGGTCTAAAATGACCCGTATTCATTTCCGGTGTTATTTCAGTTATGGATGAGTGTTTCTTTGCTCAATCTTTGAATGAAATGCACTTTATCATTTATTATTCCAGGTATTCATTAAATATCCTGCTTTTGATTTCCACAATTCATTATATTTATATATTATTTTTTATTTTTTTTTACTTTATAAACAAACACAGTTTTTGTATTTCTACATCAATTTTACACACACGGGTCAAAAATGACCCATATAGAAACCTTTGATATTTGCTCATTTTTTGCAAGTATTTACTGCAGAAAACTATTCACCTGCCCCACATTTCACAACTCAACATGGCTGGTTTTGTATGTTTGATGCATGTCAGTCTTATTTTATAATTTATTACCACAGAAAATATCTGATATATTGTGAAAGATAACTAGACATAATATTTGAATGTTAGGCTAAGGTTACCTTGACCTTGAGGAGTTTGCATGTTCTCCCTGTGTCTGCGTGGGTTTACACCGGGTACACCGGTTTCCTCCCACAGCCCAAAGACATGCAGGTTAGGATAATTGAGGACTCTAAATTGTCCCCGGATGTGTGTGTAAAGACAAGACTTGTGTATGGATTAACTGGTTCTCACCATGAATATAGCCATAGATGCTGGGGTGGCGTTAAGAAGGAAACAAACAAACAAACAAACAAAACTTTTACCTTGAAATCCAATTATTACTGAGAAAGATAAACATGTCCAATACTATTAGCTAGCTTGTTGTTGACATACTCTATTCTAGCTAGCTAAGTTAGCTAGGCCAACAAAATAAAAGTTGAATAAGAACATTATTATATACATGTATATATCGTCGCTGCCAGCTGAAAACCTTGTATCTCAATAGTTCCTAATTGTTTTTTTGTTTTGTTTTTGTCATAAATCAATGTTATTAGTCACCCTTTATGTCTGTCAGTATTCCTGAAAAGTAACAGTTTTACACATACTGACAGTGACGATATTATAAGTATTGGCTTCATCACTGTCTCCACTCCACCAGTAAGCTGGTGTGTGGTGGGCATTCTGGTGCAATATGGCTGCCATCGAGTATATACTTGAACAACTGTTTGATGTGAATTTGAAAATATTCTTGTGCTTTTGATTTTCTTTATCCAGAGTTTTAGTATGGCTGGTCTCAATCATTCAAGATTAATGGCTGAAATGGTTGTAGATGCTACAAAAAGAACATGATGAGGAAGATGAGGCAATTAGTCCTGATTCAGAGTCTGAAATATCTGATGCTGATGACCTAGACCGCCACAGGGTCAATCTGGAGTTGTGGGTGTAGATCCAGCTCTCCTAGACGAAGAAGACTCTATGATGACACTGAAGACTTGTCTGATGAGTTCTCTGAAGAGGAAACTCAGACCCAGTCCAAAAGATTGAGTAAAAATGGTTCGCATCTACTCATGTAAGAGGAGAACATGGAGGTAGCCTGTGGTACAATGTGCTTGATGTTACTGTTCTGAAATACTGTTCTGTTTTTGCTTTTTCTAATTTTTCTTATTTTTTTCTTTGTACTACATCTCCCACAATTCCTTTTAAGCTACAGTTTGGTAAAGGCTAGAAAGGATATGTATGGCGCTACTGGGCATGCGCACATCAATACAGCGTAATTTTTCTCACACTGTACAACAATAATTACTATTTTTTCATTATTGTAAGGGGTAGGTGTAGACGTTAATAAAACACAATCTAATAGGTAGAAAATTAATTTCATTGTCCATTTCCGGTCGGAGCTGTATCCCTTCTAGCCACAACCTTACAATTTCTAGTATACTACATTTCCATACAGGGAGCACTACATTACCCATATTCCCCTGGTTAAGGTCTATAAATAGACCTCACTTCCTTCCTTTTGCATTGGTGAGGTGTGGGTGTTTGAATGGGCACCCAACCATGTCCTTTGAGTCCTTTCCTTAGCATGTGTTAAGTAAGTTTGTTTTCCAGTTGTATAATTTGAATTTGTTTATTTGAATTGGATAGAAATTTAATCATTATTTGGATTGAGTACATTGTTGATGTTTATTGATGAATTGGTTGTATGAGTTTATTTCTTTTTGTATTGTTTGTAGTGACATAAGACCATCCTGTTCATCCTATGCATCCTGTCCATCTTGTTAATACTGTTCTTCTCTCAACATCTGTGAATCTGCTCCATGTGAAGCGCTAAAGACTTATGCTTCTTCAAAGGAATAAAAGAGAACAAAGAACTGGTGTTTCTTCCAGTGTTTTAATCAGACACGCCACAAAGTTTCTAAAATATTCTAACATCTTATATTCAACAGTTACCACCCTCATTGCCTACACCAGGGGCGGCCAACTTCGGTCCTGAAGAGAGACAGTCTTGAAGAGTTCAATTCCAACCCTAATCAAACTCATCTGAACAAGCTAATCAAGGTCTAAGCATTAGGGTTAGTAGAAATCTACAGGCAGGTTGTTTTTTTTTTGATTAAGGTTGGAGCAAAACTCTGCCGGACTGTGGCTCTCCAGATCTGACACTGACCCTCCCTGGCCTACAGCTTCACCTCTTTTTCTTTTATTCAGTCACATTCACTATAATTCACTACAGTTGCACTACACACAGTTCAATTTCAGTATTATCGGTTGTCAGTGATGTCTGTATGTTATGTGTGACAAAGTGGCAAATAAACACATTTCAAGTGTTAATTGTGCTGGTCTAAATAACTGCTAAAATAATCATTTAAAAAATGTTTTTATTCTTTTGTTTTATCACGCTTGCATAGATGGGTCATTTTTGACCCATGTGTGTAAATTTGATGTAGTAACACAAAACCTAGCAAAAAAAAAAATAAAAAAAATATTTATTTGTGGTCATTGAAAAGAGATATTTTGAATATTCATGGATCATGGAATTCATATATCAGGGAACATCAAAAGCTCAAATAAACTGATTTTGAAAGATATAATAATAAAAATGTCCAGCGAAGTATGAAATAACAGGAAATTAATAGTTATTTTAGACCCATTTTGTGCATTAGAAGGGGATTGCATAGCTTGTGCAACAAAGGGTTAAAATGTAAATCCAGTGACTCAAAACAAGAAAATGTACCATACTCACCATAGACAGAAACACTGAATGTTTGTGATGACAATTTATCTCCACTAATCCATACTTGATAAACTCCAGCATGTTGAGTTGTGATGTTTGTGATGGTCAGAAATCCAGTCTGACTGTCCAGCTTCAGTCTGTCTCTGAATCTCCCATCAGGACCATTAAATGTGGAGAAGATTTGCTGTTGTTTTTTAATTTTAGCTATAAAAGACTTTTCAGCTCCAAATTCCCACAGTATATCGTCAACTTCTTGTACTTCAGTAAGATCAGTTTTTAAAGTAACAGAATCTCCCTCCATCACTGACACTGACTCACCAAACACACCTGATGAACAAACAGATTTTACACCGATTAATGCTCTTGTTGGTTTAGAAAGCCTGCAATCAGCAGCAGAGACATGTAACAAAATGAAACAAATATGAACAGATATACATAAGTCAATCAATAATTTGATCTGTTATGTGCTTTAACATTATTTGCTGTAGAGCAAAATAAGTAAAGTAAAAAGGTTATGATGAATTAATCATGATGAATTACAGTTTGAAAGTGCAAGCTTAAATATATGGATATCATAAATACGTTTGTTATTAAATTTCCACAACATTTGTATTTTTTTTTTCTTTTCTTTTGCTTAGGAATGATTTGCATTTGTAATCATTGAGAAAACAAAGACATATTTGAACACAGTAGATGAAAATAATCAAAACTGAACCACAGCAGGATCTTGTTACTCTGAGACGTGAATAAATGACAGAAATATGTTTATAACTTACCGATCAGACGCCAACAGTACAAACACAACAAAATGTGAAACATTTTCAGCTGTTCAGTGAAAAGTCTGATCTAATAAGACTATCAATGAAAGCACAACTGATCTAAACAAGCACAACAGAACTAATGTGAATCCTCCAACGACAGAGTTTGACCCTCCTAATGCAAACACACATGCACATATGAATGTTATTTATAGTTAATATCAAAACTACATGTCATGGTAAAACAGAGCCTGCCTCTTGTGATTTAAAATGGCTGTGTGTATTTGTTCAGGGCTCAGTTATTGCAGATGGGAAAAAGCACAGAGTTAAAAGCGTGTATGATCTCACAGTCAAACTGAAACCTGCTGCGGTTTGTGTTCTTCAGAAATGTGGTTTGATCTGTTGGATAAACAGCTTGTAGGTGAGAAGTAGACATTTAGTGCATGTGTTTAGTTTGCAGGTGAAGCGTCTCTTCCTGTCCTGCTGCTATGAATAGTTTTGAACATGACGAGAAACTGCATTTGACACAGAGACAAGAAAAGCAATCAAAACACAACCATCATATTTAACACTGCTATTCATAATTTAGCCCCAAAAAGATATATTGTTTTAGAAATGAATAAAACTCAGTAAAACATTATTACAGGTGAAATCAGGATAAATGTTGTATGATGTGCATTAAGTTACTGAAGATCTTCAATGAGATTCATGCATGTTTATCTTATGAGTGAATTTGTTTGCTTTTTGTTTGCATGTCTTACATTTGCAGACTGGATCATCAGACTGGGTCTCTGATCATCACAAATGACAAATGCATTTTCCTTATAGTTCAAATAAAGTTTGAGTTTGACTGAATATGAAAATATAACTGACACCCTTTCTATAACTTCCTGTAACCTCACACCAAGATAGATAGATAGATAGCTAGATAGCTAGATAGATAGATAGATAGCAGTAACGGCTCCTGGCTGTAAATTTAGGTGGGGCAGATTCTGGGTCGTAGCACTAATACACTGTAAAAATAATTGTTTCAAAAAGTAGTTTCAACTTAAAATAATTTGTTACCCCGCTAACTTTAAATTTTTAGTTTAGTTAACTAAAATATTCTAGTTGTCCCTTAAATTAACACTGAGTAACTTAACCTTTCACGTTGACTAAACTAAAAATTGAATGTCAGCGGGGTAACAAATTATTTTAAGTTGAAACAACTATTTTTTTTTTTTACAGTGTATATGAAAATCATTTTTTAAACTTTATATTCTAATCTCTGAACACATGTGTACAAAATTTTGTTAGAGATGTCCTTGCCTTATCCTGTGGGTGCCGCGCTAATGTTGATTGACAGGCTCGGAGAACACGCATTAAAATGCTGTAATAATTGTCTTAATATAGTATTTATCATCTCCAAATGTTGATTTTGGGTGAGGAAAGACGATCATATGTCTATTCTCAGAATAATAATAAAACAAACACAATACAACCATATAAAGGCTATTCATGTGAGCACATTTAAACTAAAGGATTTATACTTTGTTAATTTGATCCACTACTCCACATAGCAAAAAAACAAACAAAAAAAAAAACAGACATGCCAACTAGTTAGTGAAACATAGATAGATTCCACCAGATGGCGCCATTTATCAGTTAGATTAATATAGTACAACTGAAGATCAATGTAGATAGTTATAAATATCAATCAAAGGATTCAACTTTTGACATTTACTCAAGCTAACTAGCTGTTCATATCATTGTGATATGAGCCCAATGCCTAATCAACAGTAATTTTATAAACATTTATTTTATATTCTCAAAAAAAGGTGAAAGTTTGATCATAATCTCATCTGTGCTGACAGCAGGGCTCTACACTTACTTTTCTTTTTAGGAGCGCTTGTGCTCCTAATTTAAAAAAATAAATAATATATATATATATATAACATTAGATTATAATTAGGGATCTCAACTGATTAAAATATTTACAGTAGATTTTTAAAGTATATGCTATTGCTATTATTTGTTATAACAGTAGCAGTAGGTAAAGCTTGCCTTTTTGATCAGTTCTTCTATATTTCCAGCAGATGCAGAAGAGCCCAAATCCAGCGACAATCAACAGAGATCCAGCAGCAGAATTCAACAACACTATCAGAGAATCTGTGTCTGGAGGATGTAAAGGACCGTAAAAGAGAAACAGTCATTAATGTACAGTAAGTGATTGAATCAGTCTGATGTACAACAGAAGACAGAAATCAAGTCAGTGAATAAACCACTGCTGTACCTGAACATGTGTGACAGAGTTTGCTGATGTCCAGATGTTGAGTCTGGTTTCTGATGGGATTGTTGAGCACACAGCTGTAGGTGTTTTTATCCTGATATTCCACCTCCAGAGGTAGAGAGAGACTGATGCTGAGATCAGACACACTGATGCTGGACAATAAACTGTTTCCTTTGTACCAGGAGAGAGTCACATGACTCACATTCACCACCATACTAAAACTTAAATAGTTTTAAAATGCAAATAGTTCTATATAAATAATAATAAAAAAAAAAAACAGGAATATGTGAATGTTTTGACAAATGATCTCTACTCATCATGGACAGAAACCATTTTACACCAGTTATAGTTTATAAAGTCCAGTATGTTCAGTTCTGGTGTTTGTGATGGTCAGAGATCCAGTTTGATCGTCCAGCTTCAGTCTGTCTCTGAATCTCCCATCAAGAACATCACCATATGTGGAGAAGATTTGCTTCTTTTTTTTAATCTTAGCTATGAAAGTCTGTTCAGCTCCAGATTTCCACAGTATGTCATCATCTTCACGCATTTGAGTAACATCAGTGTGTAGAGTAACTGAATCTCCCTCCAGCACTGATACGGACTCACCAAACACACCTGATGAACGAAGAGATTTTACACAGATTAAGGCCTCTGTTGTTTAAAAAAAAAATCTGAAATCAGCTGTAGATTTTATAATTTACATGTGGATATGATAATATTCACCACCTGAAATACAAAACAAAAAGGTGAGCTATATGAACAGTCAGATGTGTGAGAGCCAGACTTGTAGAGTGAGTTACACCACCTAATTTAAACACAGATTAACAAATCAGGGATTATAATCCTGACCTCTAAAACTTCCATCGACATTAATATTGTCCATTTTTTTTTATTGGTGTCACCATTGTAATTACAAAAAAAAAAAAAAGTTTATTATACCATTTCCTTTCAGACTGACTAACATAAACTTTCTGTCTGATGTAAATCGCTCTTGCAGATAAAAGGACAAAATATGTGTAAAAAGTCAACTGTCTTTTCTGGAAACTGTTAAGCGCTACTGTTACAGAGAGACTGTTAGAATCAAATAGAGAAAACACTGCATTGCCTGGAAACATATTCAGAGTGTCAAATAATGGAGTAATATAGCATAATTTAATAATAATAAAAAAAAAGACAGATAACCAGCATCAAATTAAGAGCACATTGGATCCCTGAAACAATAACAACCCTGAGGAGCACTTTCATACCTTGTTTATCCCTATGGTTTCATATTATCTTGAATGTACATATTAAATGGTACTATATGTAGCGGCCATTTCATTACATTGAAATGAAAATATATTAAACTGTAAAAAAAAAAATTGTTATAATTTACCAATCTGACAGCACCAGCACAAACAGAGCAAAACCAACATGTGAAACATTTTCTTCAAGGGTTCAGTGTCTGATCTAATAAGACTATCCACTAAAATTTCACTTTATATGAATCCTCCCACAACAGAGTTTGACCCTCCTAGTTCACAAACTACATTTGCATATGATGTTATAGTTCATCTGGCCCTTAAGACTTCAGCTGTTCTTAATAGCTAAACACTGAAGAATAGTGTGCAAATTGTGTATATACTGTATTTTATGCTAAAATGGAGCAAAACTCCATTTTGTGATTTTTAGATTTGCTGTGTGTATTTATGCACTTGTCAGTGTTAGTGAATGGAAAGACCATGAGTACAAAGTTAAAACTGTTTGCCATCTCACAGTACCAGTTTTACTGAAGTTCATTTTCTGAGTCAAAATGAAAGCTGCACCGGTCGGTTTTCTCGAGAAATGTGGTTTGATCTGCTGGGTGGACAGACATCTTGTAGGTGAGAGTATATATTCACTGCATGTGTGTTTAGTTTGTAGGTCAAGATTGTCCTCCTGTTCTGCTACTATGAACGGCTTTTTAAGACTCTTTAATCTATGAAAAAATAAGATTAAAAACTGTTTGACACATGGAGAGAGAAACATTAACAAAATGAGCATATTTAGATCAGCTTTAAGAGCTTCAGTGTTGCTGTCGTTGGTGAGCATCATTTAGTCATTCACTGCATTTTCCATTGAAGAATGTTAAAATACTGTTGAATATTTTTAAATCAATCCAATAAATGAAAAAAGGGCTTTGACCCATAATATAATCAATAATGTTCACATTATGTCACATCAATCTTAAACCTGTTGCATAGTGCTGTGATGCTGTTAGCTGCTGATATTCAAAACACACCAGATGGTGCTACTAGATATAGTGAATAAAAGTGATGACAGCAGAAAGGTGTAAATATGAGTCAAACATTTTTAAATCGATTATCAGTCAATCTATACTACTAATAATAATGCTTCTGCTACTACTAATAATAATATTAATTTAATGTATTTATCAGTACAGCTTCAGGTCTAACTTCAGGTCCTATAGCAAAGCATTGTGTTGCAGCTAACACAGAACAGCATTTTGCGTCCAGCGGATATTCTCCAAAAATGGCGCTATGGTGACATGGAGAGTGAGAGTGGAGACTAATTGTTGAAAAAAAGTAATTATTTTTTATTTTCTTTCCATACAAAAAGTTCTCGTCGCTTCATAAAATTCAGATTGAACCACTGATGGCAGATGGACTATTTTTGACAATGGGTCTCATTCACTAAACGTGTATGCACAAATTTTTTGAGTGAAATGTGCGTACGGACGTTTTCACGAATAAATCATGATTCATCAAAAACTTTTTTACTAAAATGTATTCAAAATGTACGAAAAAATTCAAGAACAACTTATACCACACGTACGCAATAATCATGTACGCCCGGGGCCTTATAAGCATGTATACAGAACCCTAGATATAATTAGATATGTTATTTACAGGGTGGGTGAAAAGTAACTAAACACTAAAACTGATAAAGTATAATTAGAGGTCCAATTTTATATATAT
>JAFVLL020034422.1:16598-100832 GCA_021397915.2 Tor tambroides
TGGACAAGTACTTTTACTCTACTCACACTGCATTTTTTGGAAGGTAATGGTACTTTTACTTGAGTATATTTTTTCAGTACTCTTTCCACCACTGGGAATAAATGAGAAAATGTTTCGTTATTGCTTTGGCAGATGAGATTTTGCTTATGCAGTAATGCCTAAGGGAAATGCATGACTCATGGCAGTCACAGGTGGACGGTCAGCCTGCCTGTCATAGCATGTTAACTGTGTTGGGGGGGGCATGAACACTTTTTAAAGCAAAAAAAAAAAAAAAAGCAATTTTAATGCCTGGAAATCGAGCATGGTGCTTTAAAGTTACTTGGTGCATTACTTTTACTTGAAGTGTTGTATTGTAATCAGTTACAATACAAGTTAAAATGAGCTTCGAATCACAATATTGCTACTTGTTCATTTTAAATTTTACTTTCCCTAGCTTAGTTGCATATTTACAAGGCTCAGAGTAGATTACATTAGCCTAGAGTACAGCTTGCAGCAAGCATGCAACCTGGTTTAGATGCTTCAGTTAATATGGTTGTCATGATTTTTTTAAATGGCTTCCACTTAGACACTACAATGCGAATGTTTATGCGGCTGTACAAAGTGCTTGAGGATCTAATGAGGCTGTGTTGTTTAGTTTATCATTCATTATCTGTTGCTGGTGCCAAAGCTAACCCAGGGTTGAAAGTGGCCTTAACTCTGGGTTAAAAAATGTTAATCCTGGGATAAGCATAGTGTGAAAAACTTTTGAGAATAAGATTAAATTGAGATCTAATGGAAACTTTTAATGGAAAGACTTGCTGCTGCTTTAGAACCATCCTAGTAATCTCAACTGTGCCAAGTCTGCAATCAAATTTCAATTTGAACTCAGACGTTTCTCATCAGATTCTTCTGAGACCAAATGTTCTCAGCTATGTTATTCATATTAGTTTCATAGCTGTATATTCGCAGTCACTGTCTTATATGGATCTACTTTTTCTTGTAAAGAGATTTAGGAGAAACATCTGACAGTTTAGATGAATCTTTGATACAAAGATACAGTACCTTTCTTTTCTTTTTTTCTTTTTTTTTGAGAAATTAATACTTTTCATCCTTTCTGAATAAAAGTATTAAATGCTCAAAAAAAAAAGAAAGCTGCTGTATATATCAGGGTTTGCATAAAATTTTCAACATTGATATGAAATGTTTTTTAGCACCAAATCAACATATTAAGAATGATTTCTGATGGATCATGTGTCACTGAGGATAAATGGCTGCTGAAAATTTGGCTTTGCCATCACAGGAGTTAATCAGATTTTATAGAAAACAGTTATTTTAAATTGAAATAATATTTCACAATATTACGTTTTCACTGTATTATGGTGTTCAAAAATCATAACTCAGTACTCTGTGAAAGAACTGTATATCTGTTGGGATAATATAATCACACCTACACAAAAATCACCATATGTGAACACACAAACTGCCTCCTATCCATCTAATTGTCCTACATTGATTCTTAAATATTTTATATTCATTATCCTCCTGGTTTTCATCCAGAATCGCTCAATCACATGCAAATGTCTCGTGCGCCCCTTCCTAGCTCGTCTGCGTAATCTCATAAATGCATTCTGAGCACACAGCACTGCTAACCAGACCCAATTACCCTTTGTGATCATCTAATTGGCCCCTTTTTGTTATGCTAATTCAAAGCAACAATCACAGATTGTCTGTTTATGTATGCGTTTTCTGTTTGCTTCAGTATCCCTGCCAGCTGGTCATTGCACACGAGCGTCACATGCTCAAACATTCGGCATTTACGACTTGATTTCTCATTCTGCCCTCGGATGCTTTATCGGTCCCGTTGGAAATGGCAGTAAATAAACAGAATGCCTGGAAGCTGTGTGTGTGTGTGTGTGTGTGTGTGTGTGCTGGTGTTCATGTGAATTGGTAAGGCCATCAGGCTTAGATCTGAAATGACTTGGAGCAATTAGCTTTAAGTGTTCATGGCCTTTAAAGTCAATGTGAAATCAAAATTGACTCTGTTTTCCTTCCTAATGCACATTCCTAGTCTTACGGTGTTGCTTCACCTCTGTAACGTCACATTTACGGAAGTAGTTGAGTGTAAGTTTTCTAGGTGAGCTAAACCCAACATTTTCCTTTTTTCCAACATTTTCCATTTCCAACATTCTTTCTCGGCGGCATGAAACTTTCTTTCATTATGTCCTTCCTTTCTAGCTTGGGGCTATTAATGCATTTTCCCACATTATTGGCATTATTGGCTTTCCTAAGGTGACATTGTGGCATATCATATGCAGGAGGCATTTGATATGCTCCCTGCTTTCTCTCCTTCTCCATCCCTCCATCTCTATCTCTCTCTCTCATCCAACAGTATTCGGTTACTCCACTCATTTGTTGACACACTCCATCAGACAGTGTCACAGTCAGCACTTTAGAGCAGCGATGGTGCATTAAGAATCTCGCTGCCAGGCGCTCTTTTATTTGTTGGTATTCACAGCATGGACAAAGCTGTTTTTTATCTTCTCCTCTAGTCTCTTAAAGCAGTAGTTCACTGAAAAAGGAATATCATTTACTCAACCTCATGTTGTTCCAAACTCATATGACTTTATTTCTTCTGTGGAATATAAAAGGAAGAATTTTGAAGAACGTACTAGCTGTTTTTTCCCCATGTAATTACAGTGAATCGAACTTCCAAGCTTCATGATAGAAACAAAAGCATAAAAAAAGCATAAAAGCATCAAAATATATTATAATATAATGTAATAATAAACACTACCAAAAAGGCTGGTCATTTTTTTAAAGAAATTAATACTTTTATACAGCAAGAACACAATAAATTGATCAAAAGTGACAGCAAAGACTTTTATATTTATTTAAAAATAATTTAAAATAAATGCTGTTCTTTTGAATGATCTATTTATCAAAGAATCCTGAAAAAAATACTAAGCACCACAACTGTTTTCAACATTGATAATAAAAAGAAATGAGCTCCAAATCAATATATTAGAATGATTTCTGAAGGATCATGTGACACTCAAAACTGAAGTAATGGCTGCTGAAAATTCAGCTTTGCATTTTAAAACAAATTAAAACAGTTATTTTTTTAAATTGTAATAATATTTCACAATATTACTGTTTTACTGTATTTTTAATTAAAATAAATGCAGCCTTATAGTGAGCATAAGAGACTTTTAAAAACATTTAAACATCTGACTGGTAGTATAATATTATATGGACTACTGTTTTGATACTTGTATGGTAATTTTTCTTTCATGTCAAGTGTTAGTCTGAATTCATTATAATTTCAAAGAACAACCAGTACAGTTATTTAAAATTTTGTTTTTGTGTAAAACACAAACAGCTTTGGAACTACATAAGGGTGCGAAAACATCAGAATGTAATGGGTGAACTATCCCTTTAAGAAATTTGTTTTATGTCTTTCATCTTTTCCCTTTCTCTTTTTTCCCTGTTCATTCTGATGTGTCTGTATTTTATTTGTCTTTCTCTGCATTCCCCTATCCCCAAAAAACAACTTGTCTCCCACTTAAACAACCCAGGCAAATCCTGTCCCAGGCAAGAAACGAAGCGAAATGCTTACGGACCAGATTAACTCCTAAATAAATCCAAACTTTGGGCTTTGAAACATTTTTGGGGATTAACAAAGCACCATTGGTGTTTATTTTCAACTGAGGGAGTGACTCAGGAATAAGCAGTTTTATTTTGTTACACTTCAAATCTGGACCACTGTATTTTGCCACTTAAATAACTCAATAAACATTCAGCAGAACTAGGTCAGAGATACGCAACAGAGCGCGCCTGCAGACACAAACTCCCTAACCATTTCTGAAGTGCATTGCGAGGGAGTCGGAGCTGCATGGGAAGTAGATGCTGTGAAGCCATCCCGAGAACAGGAAGTTCTCTGAGTTCAAGCCAATAATATGTTCTGGGGTTGCATTGGGAGGTGTGTGTTTAATGGCAGCTTAGTGTATCTGTGTGTGTGTTGTAGAAGAGAAAACCGTGTCATTTCACACTCAGCTGAATTTGTGGCATCCCGCAGTGCCAGTTTGATCTGTGGAGTGATAGTGAGCATACTAGGCCATCAGAGACCGATGAGGCAAACACTACAGGGACTTCCATGTTCCCCATCTGAGCAGAGATCTGACCATGTGGGAGGAGAAATTCTGTGTGTGATTTACTGACAATGCGCAAAGAACACAAAATTTCCAGAATGACCAGCGCAATCTACCAAGAGCAGCGCAAATTACCACCTGCTTTAGGACATGCTTTTTTTGAGCGTTAAATAACGGCGCAAATACCAGTAATTTGACGAGCACAAACGTTAGTAAATTGCGTTGCGTGATTCATTTTAATACTCTCCTCCCATAAATTTTGCGTCTGAAAGGGAAACTCCTACAAATGCATATTCAATAAGGTCAGGCCTTATATACAGTGTCCACGCCTTTTCAGCGCTAATTCTTCACTGCGCATCTTTAGTAAAACCTGACAGTACAATTTTAACGCCAAAAGACGGTTTGCACTGCATGGCGCAAGCTGTTAGTAAATCTGGCCAAGTGTTAAAAATCTTAAATATTTTCATTGATTTGTGCCAGTTTTACTTTTATTTTTAAACGTATGTGAAATATTTTAAATGATTTTAAAATATTTATTCATGTGTATTTATTTATATAATAATCTTTTTATTTAATTGTATTTGTCTATTTATATAATTTTTTACATTGTCATTTGTTTTTATCTTATTTATTTGTAACTTTATTTATTTCTTTTTATCAATTATTTTTCATCTATTTATTAGTTACAATTTTGAAGTTAATGCCTACTTAAATAGCTTCAAAATTTAACTTCAAAATATGTATATATTTTTTTTACATTTTAAATAATGTTTATCTGCTTATTTATTTTTATCTATTTATTTAAACTTTTTATTTACTTATTTTCTCTATTTATTTAGCTATTTGTTAATTTTTTTTTTAAATATTGCTTCCATAAATAGCTTTAGTGGATTTAGCTTTTTTTTTGTTAGTAACTTGAAGTGTTTAACTGCTTTAAATTGTGTAACTTGTAGCTTGAGTTTGAGCTGATCTTCAGTTTCCAGGTAGCTTTGTCGACACTGTATGCTACTTTGTTTGTGTGCGGCATGTGTGTTGATGCAGCTTTTTATCTTATGGAGTGGAAATGTTAGCATTTCTGCATGAATATCTTGACATTCCCATAACTGTCTCTGCCTTTTATCGCTTAGCAGACACGCTAGACTGATTGTACCGCTATTTCTCCCTGTCACTGTGTCTCTCTTTAACAGGTGCTGAAGGGCAGCAAAAAGCTCTCCATGTCAGTGCGTTCTGTGGGACGGATCCCGGGTGGTTATGTCACAAATCATGTCTACACCTGGGTGGATCCGCAGGGCCGCAGCGTGTCCCCACCCCCTGACCTGCTGACGGAGCATCGCAGTGCCACCCTGCGCAGGTCCAACAGTCAGGGCCGCAGCCACATGCAGCTTCTGCAGGACGGCGATGAGAAGAAGGTGAAAGTTTACATCTAAATGCATACTTATTAAATTATAGCAGCTGGTTTAAAGGGGTCATCTGATGCCCATTTTCCACAAGTTGATATGATTCTTTAGGGTCTTAATGAAAAGTCTATAACATACTTTGGTTAAAATTTCTAAATGGTAGTGTAAAAAACACCTTTTTTACCTTGTCTTTTCAGAGCAAGCTGTTTTGTTGCATGCCGCTTTAAATGCTAATGAGCTCTTCTCATCCCGCCCCTTTCTTCCGACCCGCTATCTGAGAGACTGTAAACTTTAGCCGCGGAACTTGCTAACTAGCATGTTATTAGGAAAGGCGATTTGCAACCATTTATTTTTAAGTAGGGATGTAACGATGAACCGCGAGCCAGTTGAAAATCGATTAAAAAATGTGATGATTCAAATCGGTTGAAATGCTAAACAAATCACGATACAACTGGGGTAGGAGTTCATATGAATATATCTCTGAGGGGAACTGACTGTCTTTAGAAAAGTTTAGATGGCATTTTCTTTTCATCTTGCCTCTGAACGATGCATATTAAAGTAGGCTAGTGTTCATAAGCACAGCTTTGTTTACAGCGGTAACCCAGGAAACACTGTATCATTGCTGTTCATAAGCGCCACCTGCTGGCAGAGAGTGAATTTGAATGAGTCTCATTCAGCTCATCTGCTGTTTCGTTCAGATATGTTTTGTATAGTTTCAGAAAACTCAAGTCAGACCATTCTGTTTTTGCTTCAGATTTTGAAATTATACAGTCTAATTTAGATTAAAAACTGCTCATGCTGCATGCATGCAGCATATTTGTTTGGATGATGATTAAAATGCAGTGGTTGCCTCTAATTTTAAATGGAAAGAGCACAGACAAAGCCTTAGTTTGTTTATATGAAGAGATTTCTATTTATCTGATTTGGGGTTTGTTTTAAAATTTAAATTTAGTTTTGTTATATTTCAATTTCACAAAGTAACGTGCAGCAATTGTCTAATAAAAGTATACCTTTTCATTTACTGTATAATTTGTTTTCAATCTCATTTTGTTAAACTCGTGAGAAAATTGAATCGTGAAATCAAAATTGTGAATCAAATCTAATTGTGAGTTTAAGGAATATTTACCAGAAATATTATTTACCAGAATAATGCAAATACACAACACAGTATTTCTGGGAAAAAAAAAAAAAAAAAAAAAAAAAAAAAAAAAATATATATATATATATATATATATATATATATATATATATATATATATTTTTTTTATATATATATAAAATCAGTTATTTAGAGATGCCTTTGGTTATTAAAATTTAATAAAACCATTAAAATGTAATCCAGAAAATTAATGGAAAACACAGAATTAGGTAAAAATAAAACTAAATTTGAGGGGGAAAAAAAGTTTTTCAAAGGGCCTTAATGTAATTTTTGTTAAACATTCTTTTAATTGGACATGCTTTTTGATTAATAAAATTTAATTTAACCATTAAAACAGAGTCTAAAAAAAACAATGGAAAAATGGAATTTTGAAAAAAATAAAACTGAATTTGGGAAAATATAAAATAGATTTCATAGGGCTCTGTAGTATTGTGACATACATATCAGTTTGACATAACTATTGATGGCAAAGTAAAATTTTCAGCATTTTTACTCCAGTCTTGAGTGTCTAATGCTCATTTGCTACTCAAGAAACTTTTTCATTATTACTTAGTAATTTGTGTGTGTTTTTGTGTGTGTGTGTGTGTGTGTGTACAAAATCTATTTGAAATATAAATCTTTTGTAACAATGTGAAAGTCTTTCGATTTTGATCAATTTAATGCATCCTCTGTTGCTGAATAAAAAGCTGAATAAAAGTATTTATTTCTTTAAAAAAAATGACTGGCCCCGAACTTGTCAATAGTAGTGTATTTGTCCATGAAAATATAAAATACGTTTACTTTATTTTTACTTTTGATAATTTTATTGTATCCTTGATGAATAAACACATTTAAACAGTAGTGTATTTGTCCATTAACACACACACACACACACACACATATATACATACTAGGGCTGTCAAACGATTAATCGCGATTAATCGCATCCAAAATAAAAGTTTTTGTTTACACAATATATGTGTGTCTTCTGTATATATTTATTTTGTATGTATAAAGACACACGCATACAGTATATATTTTGAAAATATTTACATGTATTTAAAAGTTTATATTTATATTCATATAATTTATATTATATAAAAATATATTTAATATATAAATATAACATGTTTTTCTTAAATATATACATGCATGTGTTTGTATTTATATATACATAATAAATATACACAGTATACACACATATATTATGTAAACAAAAACTTTTATTTGGGATGCGATTAATCGCGATTAATTTTTTGACAGCACTAATACATACATATATATAACAGAATTTTCCTAAAATAATTTCTTCATAAAGCATGTTCATAAAGCAGTTTTGTCCCTTGAAAATAATGAACAAACAGATGAATAAAACCTCCGTTCACTCCAAGTGGGAGACAATTACTTAGTTATTGAGATACAGTATAGATAGAGAACTTCTGATAATTTGCATGTGCAAGAGTCTTCAAACACTCAATGTTAAAGCTGCGTTGTTTACAGCTCACCAGCTTCAATAAATGGATCTCGTTTTAAGTGCTCCTATGTGCCGTAGGTTGAGTGTGGAAATGAGTTTCCACTGGTGCATAAGAGAGGTTTGGATGAAGAATTTGCCTTGTCTTTCATGAAAGCTGTCTATGCTATTATTTCCATAAACCAGAGCTCTTTATCTTATTTGTGGCAGCTGATGACAACCTCAATGCTGTGGAAGTGCCAGTGGACCGCTGCCCTTTTCTATAAGTCATCATTTATCTGCTGTCACACACGCACATCTCTGGGCTAAACTATCTGTGATCATCTCCACTAGCTAATGGGCAGTAGCGCTTTAAAGCTAAGCCTGATTTGGTTTACTTGGGATTTTTTTCTGTTACTTCTGATAAGCTTTTTGTGCTCATTTCATTTGATTAGTTAAAAAACAGCAGCGATGTGTGTGTGTTTGATTTGCATTTTACAGAAGTCTTTCTGGTAAACATACACAATGTGTACTCGGCTGATAAACCCTTGACGGCGATGCATTTCCATTTAGAACAATACCGTCTATTAGGAACAAATCCAAACTGGTGGATTAGTGTTTTGGGCTAGGTGTCTTTTTATCAGCAAATTATTGAATATGTATGAAACATTAAGAAGCAGCAAATACAAGAGTCTGTTCCGCAGTTACTCAGTCTCCATCAGACCTGAACAACACTAAGATGTCTGCAGTGGTACGCAGGTGCCCTGTTATGAATTTTAAACCGTATGAATTAAATATATAAATCAGTGAAGGATGAGGGAAAAAAAAACGTTTTGTTTGCACGTCATTATTTGCCTAAGGAACTGTGAGCGCACACTGTTAGTCAGACAAATTAAGCAATCAATCACTGTTCATTGTCCATTTTGGCTCCTTTTAAATGTGAGAACCTTTTTCCGTCTGCTTCCCACATAGCACTGTTCCTTACCTCTCTATTTTTTGTGTTCTGTGCCAGAAATTGTTAAACACACAGAGGCCTGCATGTGTTTGTGTGTGTAAAGCAGCCTGTGTGAAGAATTTGGATGCTTAAGCCAGACTTCAAAATGTCTGAATGTAATGCATGCACAAATACTTGCTTTTAAATTATATAAAAAAGATACACTACTGTGTTAATTCAGAAGTCTCTTGTGTTCACTTAGGCTGTATTTATTTGACTAAAAATGCAGTAAAGCTATAATATTGTGAAATATTATTACAGTTTAAAATAACTGCACTGTAAAAAAAAAAAAAAAAAATTCAAAAAAAAAAAAGTTGAGCCAACTTAAATGTTTAAGGCAACCAGCTTCAGCAGATTTTTGAGTTTTCCCAACTTATTTTTTTTTAGGAGTTTTCCCAACTTTTTGTTGTATAAGCTTAAAACAAGAAGTTGAGAAAACTCAAAAATCTGCTGAAGCTGGTTGCCTTAAACATTTAAGTTTGCCCAACTTTTTTTTTTTTTACAGTGTGGTTTCTATAGACCAATTTGGTGTTTGCAAACAGTGATGACGTTTTTGTGGGCAGAGCCTATCTGGTGGCAGAAAATGACGGTTTTCAAGTAGCAGTCAATGGAGCCGTGGAATAAAAGAATTTTTTTTAAAAAAAGGTAAATTTGAGTTTATATTTCAAAATTCTAACTTTATTCTCGCAATTCCGAGATTATATCTCACAATTCTGATAAGGAAGAACAACTCGTCATTCTCTCTTTTCCCCTCAGCTCAGAATATGAGATTTATATCCCACACTTCTGGCTGTTTTCCCTCATAATTGTCGAGTTATATCGAGTTATAAAGTCCAAACTAGGAGATATAAACTTGCATTTGTGAGGAAAAAAAAGTCAGAATTGTGAGAGAAAATAAATGTTATGTAAAATATTGATAGTAATAGGTTTAAATAATGTCTTGCTGTAACTATAGGACTAATACAATGCATCCCCTATAAACAGCATATGTGAATATTATGTAGACCTATTGTTTAAATCAAATTTATGCTTTAAAAGTAGAGTAATCATAGCAGTTGTCTTCCATAGTTTGAACGTCTGCGTTTAGCTTCAAACTGTGTCTTTGACAGTATTCTATAAAAATTTTCATTCCGATTCAATATTTTTTTTTTTTTCTCTTATTCTATGGATTTTACCTGTTTCCTTCCACTTGTTACCAGTGTTTTCCTGTCACCATTAGTATGCGCGCCTAGCTGCAAGTGACGTAACTATGACGTCTACTCTGAATTGGTCTATTTGAATATATTTTAAAATGTAATTTATTCCTGTGATGAAAAAACTGAGTTATCAGCTGCCATTACTCCAGTATTATGTGTCGCATAAGCCATTCTAATTTATTTGAGTGGTCAGAAAACATTTTTATTAGTATCAATGTTGAAACAATTAATATTAACCCATACAACTTATTTTTATGGAAACTGTGCTACACTTTTTCTGTCCACTCCTCAAATTTGCCCTAGCACTATTACTCACCCCTCCGTAATTTCTTCTGTTCTCACCTGTGTGCCAGAATTTGTTAAATGTGATTATAGGGAGAGTTTTATGAGCTGTTCATCCAGGTGTAAATCTGCCAAGGCCATTGGAGAGCACGTGCTCTTTCTCGGGCCCCGCGGCCGTTGGAAGCAAGCGCACTCGCGCAGCACGCCGACTTCATCAGTACTGCACAGCGCAGCAGAAATCTCCCTCGGTCCGCCCTGATTTACTACCCTCTTGTTCAGTCTCTCAACGTGGTGAAGCAATTTGCAGGGTAATTCTGACAAATTCCTGGGTACCGAAACAAAAGTTGCGTAGAAAGCTCATTTGAAAGCCGAAGTATATTTAGCCCCTAGCACGCTTCTAAAGAAGAATAAAAAATAAATATAAGAAGCCGTTCATGAGAGAGACATTTATAAATGTGTGGCATTATGAACAATGACACAGTACGGCCCTACACCACCTTGACCTTTCAGGGATGGCTAGGAATAACCTTTAAGCAGCATGCTAGTGGGCGCTTTTGGTGGGTGCTGGTGTTTGGACGAGACGGCGCACTGCCGCATTGATCTCCCAGAGTGCTCTGGTGACCCCGTCTGATTGGCTCTGTGGGGATTCTATGATGCATTCTAATCACAGCACTATTGTTGCTTTTGTGTGCTGCACATTGAAGAGGTCGTGGGAGTCACATTAGTCCTTCTGCTGGTTCAGCAGAACTGTCGTTTGCTAAGGCGCATAGGTTGTTAGAGTCGAGAATTATAGTTGTAAGGCACAGTAATGGCTGCTCTATATTTGAGAGGTGAACAACACATTGTGGTTGGGAAGTATTTTAATTTGCTTGTCGCTGTTATGTCAGTGCTACATTTCAGGGTTCTTGTGTGTGTAGAGCAGCCTGTGTGAAGTATTTGGATGCTTAAGCCACTTTTCAAAATGTCTGATTGCTAATGCATTAGATAAAATGTCAATCCAAGTGTATTTATGTGAAATAAATTGAGCACAAACACTATTTTAAATGATGAAACAAGATACACTACTAAGTCTCTTATGCTCGCCTGCATTTATTTGGTCCAAATTACAGTAAAAATTTTAAAATAACTGATTTCTATTTTATTGTATTTTAGAATGTAATTTATTCCTGTGATGACACAGCTGAATTTTTAACAATCTTCAAAGCCACGTGATCCTTAAGAAATCATTCTAATATGCTGATTTAGTACTAAAGAAACATTTCTTATTATTTTCAATGTAAAAAAAAAAACATTGTGCTGCTTAATAGTTTTGTTGAATCCATTATACATTTTTATAGAAATCTTTTATAGAAACCTTTTAACACACTGAAGAAGGCCTTGAGCCGAAAACGTTTGTTTTGACATTGATGATGAATGTAAAATAAGTGTTAAAAAGAAGATTTTTTTTATTTTTTATTTAATTTTTTTTTGTGTGAGTGGGGATCATGGTCTCATGTGCATAGAAATCTTTTGTAACATATGTCTTTTAGTATCACTTCCTTGCTAAATAAAAGTCACACCAGACTATTGAACAGTTTATATCCTTAAAAACAGAGAAAATATCAATTGTTTCAATTGTGTTTATTTGATTTAGCTCTTAATCAGACAATCTCTTCCTCTTCGCAGGTAAATTTGGTTCTGGATGACGGCCGTTCTCTGGGTCTCATGATCCGTGGAGGGGCTGAATACTCTTTAGGTATCTACATCACAGGTGTGGACAGAGGCTCTGCAGCAGAGTGTGGAGGACTAAAGGTACAATTTAGTTTTACCCACGTCCTTTCATTTGATCTATTTTTATTGCTTTTTTGTCTTACCCTGACCTCTAACTGTCCCACTGTTGCGAGTATTTCACACTTCTTAGTCTGTCTTTCTCTCTCATTTCATGCATTAATTGTTCCACAGCTCTTTGACATGTTAATTTTGACTTTCTCTTTCCAAATATTTAAGGTTTTCTTTGTTGCTTTCAGTCTTTTGTATCAGGTTTTGCCTACACTGCGAGGAGCAGCTTATGTGGTCTGTGAGGAAAACAGCTTAGTAAACGGACTTCATAATGTCTTCATGAAAATGCAAACAGGTTTTTGTGTTGGTTGGGTGAGGTTAGGAGTTAGAATATCTAATAATCATTATCTCGGTGTAAAAACAAAAGAAGTCAATGCAAAGTCTCTACCAAGATACACTGTCCTTTGCCCACTGTCTGACCGGCATCCCACAAATCTGCTGATTTGTTGACTGATAAAACATGTTTGTATATTCTGTCCAAAGAGACCAGCTGGTTTTACCTCTGCCCGCTTTGATTTTAGCGCTTCCCTCAAGTGTGTTTGTGCATGAAAGAAGGAGAAAGAAATATTGGAGTCCACTGTGAAGTGCCTGTGATTTTTCCTCTAGCTATTCTTCTGTTGAATAATATACCCAGACATCCTGCGTTTATTCCATTGTTCCTTTTTTTTGCCACAATTTAAGGTGAATATCATTATTATGTGGTGTCAGGGAAAGTTTTAAGCTCTTTTGAAGCTGGCAGTTCGCTTTGTGGCCAGCCTTTAGATTCATGATGGGATTGAGAGGAGATGGCAGTTTAAAAGGAGGGCGATCCAGATACACTCATGGAGAGAGAGAGTTGGAGAGAGTGCTGGATGTTTTATCTTCAGGCCATATGTCTGTTCAGAAGAGAGATGTGAGATGGATTTCTGGGCAGCGGTTTGGCAGGAAGCTGTGTTTACAGTGCCTCACTGCTGCTGTGAGAATCCACAAACATGGAAGCAAATTCACACACATTTATCATGGCACATATGCTGTATGAAATATAACACATACTCTACATTAACATTTAGAAGTTTGGGGTCAGTATTTTATTTTGAAAGAAATGTAATACTTTATTTATCTGATACATTTTAGTCAGTTGTAGCAGAAAAGACATTTACTGTATAGTGTTACAAAATATTTCATTCTAAAATAAATGCTGTCCTTTTGAGCTTTCTATTTATTAAATAATCCTGAAAAAATGGATCACAAAACTAGCTACAAAACTCTTTTCAACAAATAAAAGAGAAATGTTGATTGAGCACCAGATCATCATATTAGAATGATTTCTGAAAGATCATGTGACACTGAAGACAGGTAGTAAATTCAGCTTAGGAATAAATTGCATTTTAAAATATATTAAAATAGTAAACAGTTACTTTAATTTGTAATAATATTTCACAGTTTTACTTTTTGAAACTTCTTTCAAAAACAATAAAAACTGTCCCCAAACTTTTGAACAGTACCCTAAAAGTGTAGTTCATCAAAAAAAATCTTACTTTATTTCTTTCTTTGAAAGTATCTCTAGACAGCTAATATATCAACGTGAAAAATTATAGCAATGTGTGTGCAATGTATTCTACTTTAATAGTATATTTTTGTCCTTTTTGTAGCTTGACTGTCATGGTCGCTATGAACTGTCTTTGTAAAATGAGCAGGTAAGCCTCCATGAGTGTGAGCCACCACTCCAGAGCGAAAAATAGCTTTCATCCAAATAGCCTGGCACTCAGAGTGATTGTGTTGTTATAGTGTTAGCAGCAGACGAACCCCTGACCCCACACCCCAATATAGACACACACAAGCAGAAAAACACAAATGCATGGATCAATGAACCCAACTGGATGAAACATCTATTTCCTAACAGGTCCCTTGAGATGGATGTAAGGCCAAGGGGTCTGTAGAGAGGTTGCCTTCAATATGTGCAGCCCCGTATATACTAACCTGTGTGAAAAGAGGCATAAATTGGTATTGGCAACAAATCCCTTTTTGTTCAAAGCAGAAGTGATCCATCTTGGAATTACCGGACTTCATAAATATTAATGCTGTGTTTCGTTCAATTGAGAGAGCCAGAATTTCTAACTTGGAGACTTTCAAATCAGAAATCACAAAGTGACTGCCAGTATGTGGCGTTTGATAGCAGAGACAGATTTTGATGTTAAAATGCTTTGTTATGCAGGAATTAAAGGGATAGTTCACCCAAAAATGAAAATTCTGTCATTAATTACTCACTCTCATGTTGGTACAAACCTGTAAGACCTTCGTTCATCTTCAGAACACAAATGAAGATATTTTTGATGAAATCCGAGACCTTTCTGACCCTGCATAGTTAGCAATGCAACTGACATGTTCAAGGCCATAGTAAGGACATTGTTTGTTTTGTGTAGCCAGTCCTTCAAACTGACGGCTGAAGGTCTGGGAACTTTGGCCGCTTTGAATGGCCAAGGCCCGCTCAAGAGGCCATATGACTGACAGGTAAAGCAACCAGTCATGTTTCGTTTTGTTCCGCGTCATGTTTCGGGGCGTGGAAATGTCGCCACAGTAACAGTATGTGTAAAACTCTCTGACATATTTTAAAGATTCTATGCCTCGAACTTTAAATTTTTCACATACTTTTGAAAATCCAGTGTTTAGTTGATCCTGATAAGCGTTTGTGGTCACAGTTGTAAACATGACAGCTTTCTTCTTTTGTGAGGGTGTTTGGCGTCACGGCATCTTTGTTTCCAGGCAGAATGTTAAAGAACGCGACACACACGTCTTCCAGAAATCCTGTATAATCTAATCCGACGACGACTTCGAAACTCCTGACGTGTTTCCAGATAAGTGTGCCATATGCATCAGACGTTTAGCCAACAGTCCGTGACGTCTGAGGCTGAGAGTAGGACATCGTTAAAATAGTCCATGTGACATGAGTGGTTCAACCGTAATTTTATGAAGCTACAAAAAAATTTTTTGTGTGCAAAGAAAACAAAAAATAATGACTTAATTCAGTAGTCAATCTTTTACCTTTCTGGGCCTTGAACATTTTAGGCAAGGCAAGGCAAGTGTATAGCATTATCATACAATGGGTGGTAATTCAGCTTACATAAAAGGAAGTAAAATAGTCATTAAAAAAATAATCACAGCAATAAAAACAAGGAATTAAAAATAATAAAGACATAGAATTAGAAATTGATTTAAAATGAATTTAAAACAGAAATAGAAAATGATTATACATAAAATACAGTGCAGTCAGGTCGGACATAGCACAGTGCTCATTCAACAAATGCACAGCTAAACAGATGAGTTTTGAGTCTGGATTTAAATGTGGCTAATGTTTTAGCACATCTGATCTCTTCTGGAAGCTGGTTCCAACTGCGGGTGGCATAATAGCTAAAAGCGGACTCCCCTTGTTTGGTGTGAACCCTTGGTTACATTGCATTTTAGTTACATGCAGGGTCAGAAAGCTCTCAGATTTCATCAAAAATATCTTAATTTGTGTTCCGAAGATTAACAAAGGTCTTACGGGTTTGGAACAACATGAGAGTGAGTAATTAATGACAGAATTTTAATTTTTGGGTAAAGTACTGTATACCTTTAACTACAGTCAAGCAAATTTTTTTGGAAATCTAGTTAGCTACACTAACAAAACTACATTGCAGCTACATTTGGCCAGTGTCATACACATATATATATATATATATATATATATATATATATATACATACACATACACATACACAGTGCCTATAAAAAGTCTTCATACTCTTTTTTTGCTTTTTTCCACAATCTACACTCCATACACCATAATGACAAAGCAAAAACAGAATTGTCACAACTTCGTAAATTAATTAAAAATAAAAAAAACTGAAATCAGTACATTGCATAAGTCTTCATACCCTTAACTCAGTACTTAGCTGAAGCACCTTTAGAGCCTCAAGTCTTTTTGGGTATGATATGACAAGCTTTGCAAATCAGAATTTGGCAATTATCTGCCATTCTTCTCCTCATCTCTTCACGTCTCAAGCTCTGTCAGGTTGGATGGGGGCAGATGCACATTTTCAGGTTTCTCCAGAAATATTTGATTGCATTCAAGCCCAGGCTGTGGCTGGGCCACTCAAGGACATTCACAGAGTTGTCTATAAGCCACTCTTGCTGTGTGCTTAGGGTCATTGTCCTGTTGGAAGTAGGACCTTCTGCCCAGTCTGAGGTTCTGAATGCTCTGGACTGGGTTTTCATTAATGTTGTCTCAATATTTTGGTGCACTGAGCTTTTCTTCTACTCCGATGAGTCCCTCAGTCCCTGCCGCTGAAAAACCTGCCGCTGTGTTTTCATGTGTCTTCACTGAGGAGAGGATTGCATCTGGCCACACCAGCATAAAGCACAGATTGGAGTGTTGCAGTGATGTTTGTCCTTCTGTAAGTTTCTCCTATCTCCACATATGATCATGGAGTTCAACTAGAGTGACCATCAGGTTCTTGGTCACCACTCTAACCAAAGCCCTTCTCCATCAATTGCTCAGTTTGGCCAGGAGGCCAGCTCTAGGAAGAGTCCTGGTTGTTCCAAACTTCTTCCATTAAGGGTAATGGAGACTACATGCTTCTGTGAAACTTCAATGCAGCATAATTTTTTTCTGAACTCTTCCCCAGATGTGTGGTTTGATGCAATCCTGTCTCTGAGCTATACAGGCAGTTTGTTTGACCTCAGGGCTTGGTTTTTGCTCTGATATGCATTTTCATCTGTTAGACCTTTTATTAAGACGTGTGTGCCTTTCCAAATCATACCCATTCAATTGAATTTGCCACAGGATAATTTCACTCGAAGTGCAGTAACATCTACAAGCAATATGAATGCTCCAGAGCTAAATTTCAACTGTCCCAGATAAGGGTTTGATTACTTATGCAATGGAATCATTTAAGTTTTTTATTAATAAATTTGCTTAAAAACCTGTTTTTTGCTTTGCCATTATGGTATATAGAGTGTAGATTGATGTGGAAAAAAGTAATTTAAAGCAGTTTAACATAAGGCAGCAACATTATAAATATGAAGACTTTCAGATTTGTTGAAAGTCTATGAAGACTTATGAAGACTTTTTATAGGGTTACGGTTATATATCAGTATAAATATCAGATGATAGAATTTATTATTATAAATAGAGCATTTAGTGTTTATATTCCAGATTTGATTTTTGCCAAAGACTTTTGATTCAGTTCATTGAAAAGTCTCAATTTGATTTGTTCCATAATTTGCAAGGGATAATTAAAAAAAGAAAATTCTGTCATTTACTCACCTTCAAATTGTTGCAAACCTGTATGAATTTCCTTCAGCCGTTGAGCACAAAATAAGATATTTTGAAGAATGAAAACAGGTGGCGGTAGCCATTGACTTCCATAGTATGGGAAAAAATACTGTAGTCAGTCAGTGACTACCGTCAGCTGTTTGGTTACCAACATTTTTCAAAATATCTTCTTTTGCATTCAACAGAAGAAAGAAACTCACACAGGTTTGGAACACGTGGAGGGCAAGTAAATGATTTTTATTTTTTGGTGAACTATTCCTTTAAAGTAGAGACACCCTATATTTTACAAAACGTAGCAATGCACAGCAGCATTTAACATAATATTTTGCAATATAAATACATAAAATGAATCATTTGCATGTCCAAATGAACTGATTCACTGAAGTGAATCATACACCCTTATGTATGAGAATAGTCTTGGAGAGTATGTTTGATTATTGTTTCAGCTCACTTGACTGTAAAGCTGTGTTTACAATACAGTCTGACATTAACAACACCCATATATTTTGAGATACCCATTCTTATTGGAAGAAGTAGCTTGTTACGGTTTGAAAAGAGCTACTGAAAAATGTCCAAACCTGCATTCATTTCTTTCTTCTGTGGAACGCAAAATAAGACTTTGTAAAAAATGACTTTGAAAAGTGATTTTTGTCTATATTGAACAATATAAGTCAGTGGGGTCCAGTGTTGTTTGGGCTCCAACTTTCTTCAGAATATCTTTCTTTATTCCACGCTGCTATAGAGAAATGTGCTTATCACACTCAGGACAGTCGTGATGGATGAATTCAGTCCTATCTCTGAAATGATTATGACCGCAGTAGCACTTTCTTCACACAGGCAACACCAACACTTGTTTGCAAACAATATCTGTTGTCTTATCTCACTCCCTGCCTTTATCTTTATCTCCAACCCTGGGGTTTAGGAGGTTGAAGGGAGGTGTGAAATGTTAGAGGTCTTCGAGGCGGATGCAGCTCGTAGAGTTTTAATTGGATAGAATAAGGTGCTTGCACACTGAGCAGTTTCTCAGCTTCAGTGTTACAGAGCACAAAACCCCAACTGACCCCTGAAGAGCTGGAGTTAATCAGTGTGCATTCACTCAAGCCTCAGCCTCTGTTTCTGTTTTTGTCTTCCTCCTGTCTTGGAAGTGCTTTTCTGCATTTATTTGTATGCATATGTCTTACTGTCTGTGCTTGCTTTATAGCAGTCTCACTTTGGGCTGCTCTCCTATAACTGTACTAAATGGATAATGAGCAATACAATTAAGGCACTTCTTGGCTGCAGGATGGTAAGACACTTACTGGGAGCGGTGTTGTAGTTTGTAACGGTCAAATTACTAAAACCTATAAAAGTATAAAGGCTTTTTAGGGCTTCATTCATTTAACTGAGTTTTTAGTGAAACTCGGCTGCTCTATTAGGTGATATTGTCAACCTGAGCCCTAAGGTTAACACACAGTTACTTTGAAGTCTTTTTCATTCAATAAATTGGACCTGTTAAACGCTTTCATTCTCTGCCTATTTCTCTCTTCGCCTATTATTTTTTATTTTGTTAGTTTATTTTAGTTTATTTTCAAAAGAAGAAATACATCATTCTGAGTAAATTTTATTTTATTTTATTTTTATTTTGTATTTTATTTTATTTTAAAAGAATAAATCCACCATTCCCTTCCTGATAAGTTGCATTATTAAATGGTAAGTTTTGTTTTATTTTATTTTTTATTTTATCAAAAACAGTCTATTAGAATCTATTAGATAAATTATTTTTTTCTTTTCTTTTTTTAACTTTCATGTAAATTCAATGAAACCTGCCAAGATCTGAACATTTTCTTAATGGTAGGTCTAAATGCTAAAAATGCTGGAAGCTGATCTTTTAAGTGAAAATCATATGCGATTGCCCTACCAGATTCTTTGAAAATAATCACAAGACCTCAGAGACTCTTATAAAGTAGTGCTTTCTTGTACTTGCAAATGACACACGGAATTGCTTGAACGTCTGTGATCTGCAGCCAGATGTCCCTTCACCTTTGCCCAACGTGCTTTTCACCTTAATAATATTCTATAACTCATCCTTTTTGAAGCTGTCATGATTGTTATCAGTCATATTGAGCGCCGGTTCCCTCTCTATTCAGCTTTCCACCCTGCGTCATAAAGCCAATTCACTTTGGTCCTTGAGGAGCGGAGAAGAAAGTCATTTGCTGTGGAAACTTTTGCTCAGGGGAGTCATACACTTTCACGGTGATATTTGGGGACATTTTCAGTTGCAAGTTTTCAGCTTTTTTGATATTTTTCTGCCTTAACCAGTAAGCACATAGCCATATCCACAGACTGATACCCATAGGCAGTCTTTCAGAAGAGGAGGCTGTTCAGTGTTCATCATAAGAAAAATCCCTCCGGACTAATAAAAGCCTTTTAGACTGTGAACGTGACTACTTTTGCACATTTGTAATCCATTTTGAAATGGTCACGCCTCTGTGTGATTGACAAATACGGTAGTTTCACGGAAGAAGTGTCTGGACTCTGGGTGGGTCTGTCTGTGTGGCTGCTCCTGTCACTGTGAGTTAGTATTACTCAAACTTTAAGTACTCTTGGTGTAACCATAAGTCTTAAACAGCCATTAAGTACAATGATGAATGAATGACGGGATGGGGTAAGCACCACTTTGTCCGTATTCAGAGCATGACCGTTCATTAGAGAATGGCAGAAAGAAAGCTGGAGAGTAAGATGGACCGAAACAATGATTGAAACCAGTATAAAAGAATGATGACAAGACGGACTGGAAGACAAAAAGGTAAAATCTTTTATCCAAGTGAGCATACTTATCACTGAATACAAGAAGATAAGACAAAAGAAATTATATATAAAACAAATGTTTTTATAACCTCATTTTATAACCTATATATTCACACACACACACACACACACACACACATATATACATATACATATACATACATAAATATAAATATAAAATATATATATATATATATATATAAAAAATTTTATTTATTTTTTTATTAAAAAATACAATATTGCCAAAGCTTGGAATATAAAGAATATAATATAAAGAGAGATTATATAAATAATAGTGTGTTTCAAAGGTGAATTTGATGATTGTTGTTGAAAATTTTACTGCCATTCAATTTACATTATTTATTTTTAGTTTTGTATATTTATCAAATAATTTTTTATAGTTTCAAAAGTAATCTGTTTCTTACAATCCAACATTCCCTACAAAATAAATTGCATTTTTTAACCATCAAGTAAATTCACTGAAGCTTGCCATGAAAAATAGCATAAAGAACAGTTGTCTATAAAGTTTATTGAAATGCTCATAACAGCATATACTATTTTAACAGTATATGCAGTATTTTATAGCAGTTAACTATTTTATAACAGTTTTTACAGTTATATTTTTATCTTTCTGCTGAATTCGGTGTCGTAGCTGATATACTTGTTTTATGGATTCTTTCCTCTGCATTTCTAGATTGATGTGAATGGGGTTTATGACTCAAGTAAATGACTCAAAAACTGTTTCAGGGTTCCCATGAAGCGCGAGAAACAAAACAACTGCCATTGAGATGAATGGGAATGCGATCAGATAGCTTTCTCCACGTCTATCGAAAGCAATTTAAAGTTATTTTGAAACTAGTATTAAAATAACAAACTTAAATGTACAACAGCAACCTTGCAGGTGACAAAGTGAGTGTGTAAAAATAGAAATTTATGGTCTTGTGTTTGGCTTACAGCTGCAACCTCTAAACTACTTTGCTAAATGAAGAATGAGTGATGCACTATGCTCTGACGTTTGACGTAACAGTAGAGCAGATGTTATTCCTCTCACAGACCTGGATTTGTAACAAATGCATGATTGCTGTGTGCATAAGCCACTGTTTCTGATTGCTGTCCAGATATTGGAGCCATTTGGGAAAAACAAGCAGCCAAGCCGATTTCTCATCCGTCTTCTCTTCCATCATTTTCTTCCTCCTCCATCAGGAAAGAGAGAAATGTCAGGGATGCCGTGCTCTGGGCAGGCGTTCTTTCCAAATGCCAAGCATTTTCCTCATTCACTCTCAAGGGCCTTTGCACTGACAGAAATGAAATCTCTGGAGGCCTCCCAGTCTTCGCTGTTGGCTTCTTGTCGACTGCTCAACTTTTTAGTCGACTGTCTGCACTCCCATTGGTAGTCGCGGCATAACAGCGCTGCTCATTTGCATTAAGTTGTCTCTCATGTTGTTAAAAATCGATGTTGCTTGTTGAAAACGAATGACTGCTGGTTGGTTTGCAGCTACAGAATGCTGTCATTCCTTCATTGACAGGGAGTGCAAAATGCAGTTAAAGGGAAAAAATGATGGAGTGATGTGAAAGAAAAGAAGAGAGAGAGAGGCTGAACTGCAACATTAACATGAGGATTATTCATCTTCATCCTGTCATGATTATACTCCCCACATGATTCCAAGTCATGAGAGATCAGGACAGATGATGTAGAGGAGTTCATAGGAGATTAAATGATGGCAAGTGGCTATACACACACACGTGTGTATGTGTGTGTGTGTGTGTGTGTGTGTGTGTGTGTGTGTATATATATATATATATATATATATATATATATATATATATATACACACACACGCACACAGACAGTATATATTTTGAAAATATTTACGATTATAAATTTATATATTTATATTATTATATTTTATATTATTTATAAATGTATTTAATATATAAACAACATATATATTTTTAAATATATACATGCATGTGTTTGTATTTATATATACATAATAAATATACACAGTACCCACACATATATTATGTAAACAAAAACTTATTTTGGATGCGATTAATCGTGATTAATCCTTTGACAGCACTAATATATATATATATATATATATATATATATATATATATATATATATATATAAGGAATATACAGTATATTTAAAGGAATAGATCACCAAAAAATATTTTTTGTGCAGCTTAGCATAGATCATTGAATCTGATTAGACCGTTAGCATTACATTAGTATATATATATATATATATATATATATATATATATTATTGCTAATATTAGTATATTTAATTGAATAGATCACCAGGTAACTAGTTTGTGATATAGCTAGAGATTGAATCTGATTAGACCGTTAGCATTACATACATTACACACAGCAGCAAAGTTCCTTGATTATTACACCGGAATGAGAGTATAGTTCCTAGCCATATCGGCCTAGAAAATTGCAAAATTTCATTTTCCGTCAGTCTTAGTACACGATGTAACTACAGAAGAGTCAAGTTTTAAACAGGAAAAATATCGAAACTCTTTGGTCATTTTTGAGCGAGATGCTAATGGTCTAATCAGATCCAATGTTCTATGCTAAGCTGCGCTAAAAGCTGCACAAAAATTTTTTTTTGGTGATCTATTCCTTTAAAACCTTTTCAAGAGTTCTCTCACAGTCCTCAGTGGTTTGATGTGTTTCCTGTAATAACCGTATCTGGTATCTCACAGCGTTTGAACACTCTGGAGTGATACACTGAAAAGAAATGCCGGGAGATAAACCTGAGCTAATGATCGGCTGTTTCGCTAGGGAGAGCAAGAGCTCGTATCTGCCGCATCGATTTCAAATACCTCTCTTGTGTTCTTTGGGAAAACAAAGCTGTACTGCGTCCAAATTGATCAACACCACAATTTATTAATATCATGATTAGTGCAAAGCCTCTTTAATTACCCTCAAGCGTCTTTGGGCGGGCAGAGGGGCAGGCCGGTATTGATCCATAAAGAGAGCTGGGATGAAACTGAGAGATAGTGATGAAAACAGAACGAGAGCAAGATAAAGAGAAACTGAGCCAGTTTGCTGTTGTGACGAGTTAATCCCAGAGTAAGAGCTTCGAAATAGAAATATTTTACTCAGAGGCGGACTGACAAAAGAAGAAACAATGAGTGAGATAAATGAGTGACAAGCAGAAGGAGCATGGGAAAAAGAAAAAGAGCAGATCAACGAGTGGGAGGATGAATGGATGAGTTGAGGAGACTGTCAGAACCATCCAGAAGAAATGTACCATGTTTGTAGGACTAAAGCTACAGCATGTCTCTGTTTTGGCTTCTCTTCAGTTTCTCATCTAGTACTGAGAAATGAAGCAATTGATTTAAGACGCATTACATTTAAAATAAAGCAGGACTACATGCCTTGCCATCTAAATTGAATCTTTTTCAGTGGCATGTGGTGGACTGAAATAAGGAGGCAAAATGTTCTTTCTTTTTCTTTTTTTTTATCCAGTGTTTTTATACAGTTTGCAGGTTAAAGGCAAGAAACACCATGTAGTAAATGCATTTAAGTTTAATGTAATTTGAGATAAAGAAAAAAAGATTTAAATGATATTACAATGTGTTTTTTTTTAAGAATAGTACAGTATATTATAATGTTAATATGTTAAGATGTTGAGTAAATGTGTCATGCAATGTTTTTTTTTTTACATTGTTACCATTTAATTTTTCATTTTGCTCTCTAAAGGCTGGTACGTCTTTGGGCGGGCAGAGGGAGATTATGATATCATGAGATTATGATATCATGAGAGATATCATGAGTTTTTTTTTTGGCTGATGTTTTGTAATCGTTCTGTCCTTTTATAAATCAGATGTTTTTGCTGAAGCCAAATATTGTCTTTTTCATATTATTTATTCATTTGTTTGTTTGTTTGTTTGTTTGACATGAAAATATTTAGCTACTCTATATTTTAGGAAGGGGCCCTTGCAAGTATCATGATGTTTGGGGTCCTTTGGGAAAAAAACTGTCTTTTAGTATTATTTGTATATATTATTTATTACTATTTTGAACAGTTTTCTTTTTAATTTTGATGTAAATTTCAGTCATTTTAGTTGTTTTGCTATTTTTTCCATCTAATGTTTTAATAATATTCTATTAAAATTGTATTTAATATAAAATAAATGTATAAATGAAATAAATTATTTAATATAAAATAATATTCTATCAAATAATATTTTAGCTTTATTTCAATCAGTTTTAGTTAACAAAAACAAAAAATGGAATTTGGAAAAACATTTGGAAATGTAGGCTATATGTGCAGTTCAGCATCAGCTATTATTTTGAAGGAGGCATATTTTGTGCAAGTTCTTCATAGTGTATTTTACTTGTGCTCTTTTTAAATTCTGTTTATAAGGTGGGCATGAATATTTAAAATGTGTTTGTCTATTGTTGCATTCTTTTCAGTAAGTCGTCATAATTTTGACTTTCTGTTTATCTTGTCAAAACCTTCTCTGCTGTTCCAAAAATTTAACCTGGCCACACCACTCTACCATGTTCGACCTCTGGATGCCTAGACTGCCCCGCCTCCGGCCTCATCACAACCCCCCTTTACCTCCTGCCCTGCTCTGCCAGCACCAGCCCACCCACCTTCTCCTGTCTCTGCTCCATCATCTCCACAGGTCGGCGATCAGATCCTGGAGGTTAATGGCCGGAGTTTCCTCAGCATCCCACATGATGAGGCCGTACGAGTGCTGAAGTCTTCTCACCACCTGATGATGACGGTGAAGGATGTCGGGCGACTGCCGCACGCCCGCACCGTAGTGGGCGAGACAAAGTGGATCACAAGCTCGCAGATTACAGACAGCTCGGCCAGCAGCAGTGTCACGGGGTGAGTGACGCGGTGATGGGAATGTGAAGAAACAAGGAAAGTGAGAGAGATGGAGTCATGTGCATAGATGAGAAAGCTAGTAACTGGTTTCGTTCCTGGATGAATTAGTGTTTTTGAATATATATCAGCCAAAAGGCTGAAAAATGTTGCACGATCATTTTTGCTTTGCTAAATCTGATTTGTCAGACTGCAGTGCTTACCCTCAGGCCAACCAAGATGTTGATAAATTGTTTTATTCATCAGAACAGATTTAAAGAATTTTAGCATTACATCACTTGCTCACCAGTGGATCCTCTGCAGTGAATGGGTGCCGTCAGAATGAGAGTCCAAACAACTGATAAAAAATATCACAATAATACACAAGAAATCCACTCCAGTCCATCAATTAACATCTTGTGTACTGAAAGCTGAATATTTGTAAGAAACAAATGCACCATTATGGCATTTTATCTTTAAACTTAACTTCTGGCCAATCTATAATCCGTAATAATGCTTTTTCCAGTGAAAAAGTCCATACCTGTTGGTCTTCCACATTAAAATCCACCAACATATTTGTTTAGAACTGTTTTTGCTTGTAGAAAGTGCTTGATTTCTCTGCTGATTCAAATGAGATAACTATTTTGGATAGACAACTCATTTTTTTTGTCCAGAAGTAACAGTTTGAAGTTAAAAATGTCTTTATGATGGAAATGTTTATTACAAACATGCAGCTTTTCACTTCACAAGATGTTAATTGATGGACTGGAGTCGTGTGAGTTACTTGTAGATTATTGTGATGGTTTTATCAGCTGTTTGGTCTCTCATTCTGACGGCACCCATTCACTGCAGAGGATTCTTTAGTGAGCAAATGATGTAATGCTAAATTTCTCCAAACCTTTTCCGATGAAGAAACAAACTCCTCTACATCTTGGATGACCTACAGATGAATAAATTTTCAGCAAATTTTCATTTTTGAGTGAACTATTTCTTTAATGGTGCAGTGTAAAAAAAAAAAAAAAAAAAAATATCCAAGGTCACCAACTATATCAACCAGCTCTTGCCATGTAATTTACTGACAGTTATGTTGGTCTCCAACATCCAGCAGGGAAGAAGTATGAAAACACAAAAATATCAGTACTGTACATATTTTAAGTAAACTTTTGCCTACACAGGAATTGGGTTGTTTTGACCCAGCGGTTGGGTTACTACCCAGAAGGTTGGGTCAAAACTCCATATTTCACCCAGCATTTTTTTTTAGCGTTTATTATACATTTCTAGGAGTATCTAAAAGTCTAGCACCTTCTATTGTTCATTAAGCAATACTAATATTTCACCTAAGACAAATAGTATGCTAATTTGTTAATTTGTACTTAAATACAGCCCAAGTCATGCCTTGGTGCTGCGACTTAATGTTCTTGTTTAATAAATCAAAAATGTACTGTACATTTCAGACACAGTAATTTAATTAGGACTGAGGTGAAGCTTCCAGGCTTAGTTTAATTTACTGTTTTAAGGGCAGATTATACAATAGCTGAGTTTTAATTTTTTAATTCTGAATATCAGCTTCTTTCCAAACCCCCGGGCCGCTTGCACTTGAAGGACTGTAAATTAAGGAGTCTGTTCATATTCCAGACACTGCTGGTCTTTCATGGCCTGTTTTTGGAGAATATGAACCTGTGAGTGTGTGCACAGCACACTAACGGGATCATAAAGCAGCTCAGGTGTGTCTGGTGCCAGTTCTCTGGACCTTCTCTTTAATGGAGGTCAGCTGATGAGGTGAGCCGGGTGCTCTGCTGTCATGCCAGGGGGAAAAATGCAAGGTGGCATTTTATAAAAAAAAAAAAAAAAAAGCTGATTATCAAGCTTCTGGTGGTCTGGGGTATAAGCTCAAGCCAAAGCCAAGGACAGAACTGGCACAGGCAAGTGGTTGTACCTATCATTGTTACTGACCAAATGGACAATTTGATAAATAGCTGTTTTTGATATGACTGCAAAACAGTTGCAGAGTAATAGGAGAGATGTGAAGCACAGCTATGTTGGAAAGCTGTTGTCACAATGTTCAGTTATACAGTTTAGTGATCATCATACAAATGTTTTTGTATAGAGAATGAGAGTGCAGCGACTGGCCATTCAGCTGTGATAATGTAATATATAGGAATATATGAGAATTTAACTCCACCTTTCTAAAGTTTAGGGTCGAATTTTTTGAAAGAAGTCAAGGCTGCATTTATTTGAAAAAAATACAGTAAAAACTCATTTAAATAACTCTTTTCTGATTTAATGTATTTTAAAACATAAAAAATATATTTTAATTTATTCAGCAGCAATTACTCCAGTCTTTAGAGTCACTAAATCCTACAGAAATCATTCTAATATGCTTATTTGGTGCTCAAGAAACATTTTTTTATTATTGTCAATGCTGAAGATAGTTGTGCTGCTTAATATTTTTGTGGAAATTGTAATACATTTTTTCTTTCAGGATTCTTTGAGTAATAGAACATTCAAAAGAACAGCATTTCAAATAGAAATGTTTAAAAGTTTTTATTGTCAATGTAATGTTTTTAATCATTGTAATGCTTCTTCCTGAATAAAATAATTCATTCGTTTCTAAAAAATAAATAAATAAATAACCTCAAACTATTAAATGGGATTCTATCAAATTATATGGGATTTTATCAAAACATTTTGGCAGTCCAAAGCGATGGACCATAATTTCCCCTTAGACCTGAGAAAAGCACCTAGACCTGATCAAATTCCTAAATCTAGAACCAGAAACTAGATCACTTTCATACATGGCAGTGTGTCAGTGTCTCTATGATTCGGTGTCTATTTGTGGATGTTTGAGGAGGTTGTAGAGCATGTATATGGTATTGATTTCTCCATGTTTACCTCTCTCTCATAGCCTCTCTCTGGACCAGGGAGCTTCAGCATCAACAAAGGTGAGTACCGTGTTTCTATATTTGAACAGAATGTTCTTCACAGTTTGGTTTCAGCAGTGCTAAAAAGAGTAAGCAAGCTAGTTAAGGTGATTTTTGAAGAGCGCTCTGCAAATCCTGGTGAGCTCCAGACCGTTTAGGATAGTTGTACCATATTTATTGCCATTACAGAGTTGCTAATAAGAACCTATAATGGTCATTTGCACTATGCGGTACATTTATCTTAATTAGAGCTGTCAAATGATTCCAAATTAAATTTAAATGTAAACAAATTAATGTTAATGCATTATATTAATATTTAAACATTTTAATATAAAAATACTCAAATGAAGTGTAATTAAATTACTTAAAATTATTTGCTGAGCCTCTAAATGAAGATACGGTACAGTTACAGTACATACGTTAATTATAGACATTACAAAAAGTGTCTTTTTGCTCACTTATCCCAAAACTCTTTGTAAGTGCCAGAGTTTGACCGGAACATACTTCTGAAAGTATTGTATACTTTTTGAGCGCTTCTCTACAATGCATGAAAGATATATTCATTTTTTAAAAGTTACAGAGTTCAAAAGCTACGGAATAACAGGAATGAAGCCTAATCAAATGCCTCCAGGATCTTTATGCAGCTCTATTTATGTTCAAAGAGCCTCTTTTTTGTCCTCCGTAGTGAGGATATATTGTTCTTATGCAAATGAGCCATAGTCAGTGATTAAGCTGCATAATAGATCAGACTCATGTATTTGCATTGCTTTGATAACCTAAAGAACGTGAACTAAAGAACTTACCTTAGCCAGACTAATCGCAAGAGAAAAGGAGTCTGAATCACAGGTCATTTCATATTTGGTCACATATCATTATTGGTTGATATGGGAACAGGGGGATTGTGGCTCTGACTCAAGGCAGGCAATCACACACCTGTTCCTGTACTGTGGCTAGAAAGAAAGAGGACGTTTGCGGACATAATGAGGAGAACAGAAGAACTGAAAGACATAGGAAGGGCAAGAGATGGAAGAGAATGGGATGAAAGAGGAAGGTGGAATCACTGTAAATTATCGTCTAGGTCTGGGTAAAGAGAGTGTCAGGTAGACGCTGCCAAGAGGCTTTGATCCCCTGGGCGTATGGTATCCAAGGTGATCTGTATTCAGACTGGTTTCCGCAAAAGACACATGCACTTAACATTCTCACCATCAGTGTGTGTGTGTCTGTGTATGAGACTGGTGTAGAGCTGTATTGTAATATATATGAGAGAACAGGAAGTAATAGAAGGGTCAATCTCTTATGCGGTACCTTTTGAACTGTGACTTTTAGAAAATGAATATGCTTGTGTAATATAAGAACATATTTCTATAAAAGCATATACCACCACACTTTCAGGCGTGTTTTGATTGAGATCGAGTGCTTAAACTTATGATTAATTAACTTGATTAAAGTTAGTCATTGGCATTGGCACATTTAACCATCTTTTAAAATGATATTATACTGGTTTCTATAATTTTTCTGTGGCTTTTGAATCAAAAATTATGTTACTTTCAGGAGGACAAAGTCAACTGTGAACTCTTTTTGTTAGTTAAGGCCAAAAATTGTAATACAAAAGACCCATATAAATTGGGGACACTATTCTTAATAAAACAATATTCTTAATAAAACATGTTTTGTGTAAATCTTCTCCTGGGGAAAGGGGAAAAAAAATTAAGAAACACCTGGAATAGATTTTAGTAAATTGCCAGTTTAATTAGAGCAGCATCTGGGGGCGCAGCAAAAAATATTAGTGAATTTATTTAAAATTATCACTTTGAGTGGAAACAAACTAATAGAATTTTCATCTATAAAAATGATGACTGTATTATGAAGTATATTAAAAGAATAGTTTACCCAAAAGAGCTGAGTTGAGTTGAAGCTTATTGACTTTTCTGCTTAGCAATACTAATATTGAATTAATGCAGAAAGTATACTGAAAGAAAAAATTGCAAGAAAAAAACCCAACAAATATTCAAAACAAACATATTGAATAATACTACACCAAATAATAACAAAATATACATATGCACACACATACATATAAATTCATCAGTACATACAACAAAAAAAACGAGATTTTATTTTTATAAAATAAGAATTGTCATCAATTACTCAACCTCATGTCGTTCCAAAACCTTTATGACTTTATTTCTTCTGTGGAACATAAAAGGAGATATTCTGAGAAATTTTTAAAATATTTGGTAACCAAAATAATAGCAACCAAAATGAGAAACGAAGAGACAATTTTCATTTCTGAGTGAACTATCCCTTCAAGATATATGTTAGAGACACGAAAATAGCCTTCATAACGGGAATAACTCTTATGAAAAATGAAAAAAAATATGGATAGAAGAGAATCCAAGAATAGAAGACATATAAAAGACAAAATTGGATAAGACATAGGCAGTGAGAATGTGAAGAGGAATAAAAACAGCAAGGTGACCCACCCGATGATCAGGGTTTTACAAGGTCCTCCTCTGTAAGCCGAGGTTTATGCACAAAACAACGGATTCCAATAAAGCCTGGGCAGTGCGGGAGCTCTAACTTATTACGATGGGGCTGATTATTGCATACAGTGGGAATGACAGGCTAAAGGACACGGTTAGATGAAGTGTCTGGGCTCATGTCTGTGGGCTATGAGCTTTTGCAGTACTCACTTTGTATTCCAAAGACTCACAGCCCTACGATGCTTCAGAGGACATTGATAAGTTACATACATCAGTTTGTGTGAGAAAGGCACAGTCAGTCATAAATCACTCCTGATATGTAGACATAAGCGTGTAATTGTATGTGGATACACATACGTTATGCAGTTCCTATGAAATAACAGTTTTTCAATATTTTTGTGGTTATATGGCAAATAGTTTTTTAGTCTTTCAGTTCCCTAAGAAGATTTTCCAGCGTTTGCCTGCAGAACGATCCAGACGTATAAATTGATAATCACATAAATGCTTCATTAGTATACAATGTTTTCATCAGTATACATTTAAAGCTCCCTGCAGACAATTAATAATTGGAAAAGTAATTGTGCGAAGCTCAGTGAGGGGTGCTTTGATTAATTGTAGGTCAGGTAGGAGCAAGTTAAACTTGTATGGGGGGCAAACACAGAAAATGTTGTTTTGGTTTGTTATTACTTTTCAGAAACGTTCTAAACTGTATCACACATTCAACAGACAGAAACCAGTTCGTATCTGTTGCATTTACTGCAGCTGGAACTCATTTCTGATTCAGATATTTGAGAGTGGGTTCACGTCTGGTTGCATTTTACGCTTTCCGCCTAGTTTAACACTCGCAGCGCTCACAAAATTCAAAAACAGAGTCACAATGGATCTGTCCCAGTCATATAGGAGAACTGCAATATTACAATTACTCTGCCTCAGAAGTTTTCTGTAGTTGTGTGAAGTTTTTTGCTTATTTGCAGGCCAGAATTCCTCGCTGTGTGACCTTGTCAAGTCTTCGCTGAGTAAGGCACTTATTTCCATTGCCTGATGTGAAATCTCTCTATATCCCAAGCGAGACTCACATTGTTTGACGCCAACCCCCTCTTAGCCACCTCATTGCAGCTTAAACCCATTTCTGTTACCCTCATTTCGAAGCTAATTGAATTCTCCAAATTGACATTGCCCTTTTAAGACGACCCTCTGGGGTCCAGCACAATGGCATTAGCAAAGTAAACAAAGCAGAATAAAACATAAAAAGATTGAACATTTGTGAAAATGTTCTGAAAATGTGACTGGAGGGTCACTTGACAAATTCCTCCAGTCCCTTCTGCGATATTACACTTAAAGGTGAAAAGTGATATATAATTTATACGCCACGACTGTTTATTTGTTGTTGTTCCCATTGTTTATCCAACTGGAAAATCCTGCTTCAGACTTGATTTTATGTATTGATTTAATGTTTTTTTTTTGTCATTTCATTAATAAATATTATATATATTTCAGATATTATAGTTTTATAGTTGTCTATTGTAAAGTTTTTAACATGATTTTTAAAATGATTGCACTTCAAGGTCAAGATAATTCTTCAAGGGGCTGTAAAGTGCATTTTTCCTTTATCCAAATGAGTTTGTTTAAAGATTTGTGTGAACTTCTACTGACACATGGTTTGACAGGCTGTTTTTATGTTTGGTTTGGTCTATATACAAGAAAGCTTGCTTATCTGTGAGAGCTTATCTCCGGTGTGCCTTTAGGACATCTATTGACTGCTCCTCTCTGCCACTGTTCTAAAGAGAGGTGTAAAAATCTATCATCTCTTCGGGAGAGACGTGCTCTCCGAAGCGCAGGACTTAATGTAGCTCAAGAGGGAAGAAATGAAGCTACAATTTCGACATGGGCCATAGACAGGCCGGGACAGTAATATTGTCTGAGAACTGAGATGGTGTGCCTTGTTGAAAAGCTTAGTCATTCTCCCCATGTCGTCGGTTAGCATATTAAAACTCTGATAATGAGACAGATAGAGCTGTAACCGACAACAGCTCCCGAACCCAAACATTTGTCATTTTAATTAACGTCTAACCAAGGTGACACTGATCTTGATCATCTAATTATTTAATTTATTGCTCAGTGGCCTTATGTTTTAGCAGTTAGAGGTAATGTGACAGCAGGAGTGAGATTAATTTGTTTTTACATCATTTTGATGGAACAGAATGACTTTAAAATAGTCAAGTTTTAGAAAGCAGTTTTGGCCATTCTTTGTGTAATGAATACAACAATAAGGAGATCTATCTATCTATCTATCTATCTATCTATCTATCTATCTATCTATCTATCTATCTACCTATCTACCTATCTACCTATCGATCTCAGAGTGTTTTTGGTTGTGCTGAGTATTTTATATTATTATATTATTTTATATTATAATTATATTACTGTAAGTCCCACTTCAGGATTAACTTCTCTGCACTTTCCTGACCTTCACTTTGCTTAACTTCTTCCAAGGACAAGCCTTCTTTCAGTCCAGAAGCATATCCCCTATAGGACACTTTATTTTATTATTTTTATATTTGCATTCTATTTTATTTGAGAGAAAATGCCTTTCCGCTCTTTTTAGAGGTGAGTTATCTCAAGTTCCTTTTAGATAAAGCTCAATCTAGGGATAAATTGTCTCATTCAAGCCCTATTCAAATTCACTGGGGTGTGATGTGGGGACATGGCTGGAGTTTCTGCTCTCTGAGTCTCACAACGTGGTTCTGGCAGACAAAACACTTGTTCTGATTGTGCTGTCCTAAAGTTATGATATTGATCAGCAATTATGTGTTCCTGTGATTAAAGAGGCTGTCAGTCGAGTGATGTCATAATGGGTAACCGTAAAGGTTGTAACACTACAGATGGCGCATGATCGATCCCATCTTGGCCGCTATCATTCTTAAGGAATTATAAAACCTCACATTTTTCTTGCTAGTTTTATTGATCATCTTTTGTTGGAGAGATTCTGCTCAAGCTTTGCTTTTTGTAATTGAGCAGTGGAGCTGATATCCCAGAGTGCTGTGGAGGGCAGGGCTTTTGAACCTCTCAACATCAAACTAGACAGAGACACTTGTGTTCTCATCTGAAGAAGTCTTATGGCTACTATATATATATATATATATATCTACTACCGTTCAAAAGTTTGGAGGTCAGTAAGAAGAAATACTTTTATTCCGCAAGGATGCATTAGGTTCATCAAAAGTGACAGTAAGATTTTACCACCAAGAAATCTATTTCAAATAAACGCTGTTCTTGTGAACTTTCTATTCATCAAAGAATTCTACAAAAATGTAATGTTTCCACAAAAAACATGAAGTTTCTGCATTGAAAATAATAAGAAATGTTTCTTAAGCACCAAATCAGCATATGAGAATGATTCTCAAAGATCATGTGACGCTGAAGACTGGAGTAATGGCTGCTAAAAATTCAGCTTTGCATCACAAGAATAAATTACGCAGCCTGGTCTCGTGGCATAAACGTACCTGGGTGCACTTTTTAGCGAGACCGCTTTTACGTACCTTACTGCACGTTTCGCCGCAGTTTCAAAGAGAAATGTCCACTGAGTGGTGCTAAAACACCGGTTCAATACGTAAACCCTGGCATGTTTTTATTACGTTGATATAGGTACATATTGCTGTGTTTTTATTATGTTGCTACAGGTACGTATTGCAGCGGTTCAGAATTCAAATATCCGGGGACCATCATTAAAAATGAATGCTCTATCGTGTTGGAAATATGCCCTACACCAAACCCAACCATAAACCTACCTGATAGTGTTGACAAATGCAAAACTGATATAAAAACGCATTTGTTTTTGCAACCATGCTATTTGAACTTCCTTATATGCAGATTTGAACTGTTTCATTGAACCGTAGTTACACGGGATTCGAACCGGCGCTCCTCAGCTCTCAAGTATGTCTCCATACTCCGTGAGCTACCGACCAAACCTACGGTCTATGAAAACCCATAGATATGAAGCTGGATATGTGTGATGCTAACGATCAAAAGCATCAGTTTTCAAATCTCGCAGCATATTAATATTGTTTTGAAGTCATAACATAATATTCTTCAAGTAATTGTGTGAAAATTACGCTTTATTAATCGAAACTCTGTAAATCTGTGTGAAAAGGAATAAAAGGCATCTGAGTTTTACTGCCTCTAGTGTTCATTTCTTTTGGAAACTGCAGTGATATGTACTTATTGGTATATATTTCGCGTCTCGCTGAAAAGTGCGCCCAGGTACGTTTATGCCATGAGACCAGGTAGATATTACGTTATAAAATATACTCAAATAGAAAACCGTTATTTGAAAGTGTAATAATATTACACAGTACTACAACCCGAATTCCGGAAATGTTGGGACATTTTTTAAATTTGAATAAAATGAAAACTAAAAGACTTTCAACTCACATGAGCCAATATTTTATTCACAATAGAACATAGAGAACATAACAAATGTTTAACTGGAGAAATTTTACACTTTTATCCACTAAATGAGCTCATTTCAAATTTGATGTCTGCTACAGGTCTCAAAAAGTTGGCACGGGGGCAACAAAGGTCTGAAAAAGCAAGAAATTTTGAAACGATTCAGCTGGGAGAACATCTAGCAACTAATTAAGTCAATTGGCATCAGGTCTGTAACATGATTAGCTATAAAAGGGATGTCTTAGAGAGGCGGAGTCTCTCAGAAGTAGGCTCTCCAATCTGTGAAAGAATGCGTAAAAAGATTGTGGAATACTTTAAAAACAATGTTCCTCAACGTCAAATTGCAAAGGCTTTGCCAATCTCATCATCTACAGTGCATAACATCATCAAAAGATTCGGAGAAATCTCTGTGCGTAAGGGACAAGGCCGAAGACCTTGGTTGGATGCCCATGGTCTTCGGGCCCTCAGACGACACTGCATCACTCATCGGCGTGATTCTGTCATTGACATTACTAAATAGGCCCAGGAATACTTCCAGAAACCACTGTCTGTAAACACAATTTGCCATGCCATCTGCGGATGCCAACTAAATCTCGATCATGCAAAAAGGAAGCCAAATGTGAACATGGTCCAGAAGCGCCGTCGTGTCCTGTGGGCCAAGGCTCATTTAAAATGGACTGTTTCAAAGTGGAAAAGTGTTCTATGGTCAGACGAGTCCAAATTTGATATACTTGTTGGAAATCACAGACGCCGTGTCCTCCGGGCTAAAGAGGAGGGAAACCTTCCAGAGTGTTATCAGCGTTCAGTTCAAAAGCCAGCATCTCTGATGGTATGGGGGTGCATAAGTGTATACGGTATGGGCAGCTTGCATGTTTTGGAAAAGAAGAGGAGATGCTACACCATGGTAATCATGCCCCCGTCCCAACTATTTTGAGCTTTAGCAGGCATCAAATTTGAAATGAGCTCATTTTGTGCAAAAAATTGTAATATTTCCCAGTTTAAACATTTGTTATCTATGTTCTATTATGAATAAAATATTGGCCCATGTGATTTGAAATTCTTTTAGTTTTCATTTTATTCAAATTTAAAAACGTCCAAACATTTCTGTAATTCGGGTTGTATATTTACACTGTATTTTTGATCAAATAAATGCAGCCTTGATGAGCATTCTTTTGAAAACATAAAAATCCTACTATTCTAAATGGTTTAAATTATGTTCAAAATCTTACTGACTCAAACTTTATATCCTACTGTATGTATGTGTATATGTGAATATATATTCATTATATTCATATATACATATATATATATTGAATCTCGGCTGCAGTGGTTGGCCTCAGCAGTGTTTCAGAAAAAGTTCGTTCTCTGGGTGAGGATGAATTTGAGTTCAACAGCACAGCAACCTCACGAGTTTCTAACTAAGGGTTTTCAGAATAAAACAAAGAGAAAGTGGAAATAAAGTAAATGGATGGCATAAATTATAGTCTATGGCCCTGGTGAGAGTAATGTATTAGGACAGGACAGATTTTTTTTTAACTTACACAAATTGTATTGTATTACATTTAATAGTTTCCTAGGTATTTGTTTACTGTGCCAGTTTTGTTCTTAATTGCATTCTTTTAGTCTCTACCTTGGGTTTGCAAGAACAGCAACTTTCTCGACTAGTTATTCTTCAATGTCCAGGAAAGGACATTAGCCTCGTGGGTCAAGCCGGTCAGGGAATTTTCCTCCAAAATACTGTGAAAATAAATGGTCTGTCATTTGATGCAACGGAATGCATTAGTTCCTGCGGGAGTGCTGTACGATAGAGCTTATCTAACTTGCAGCGTTTAAACACAAAACCCACTTTGTTCTAAAGAGACAGAAAAGAATAAGGGCAAGAATAGTTCAGGCATGATCAGCATTCACTCACCTCAACCACTGTCTCTGTCTGTATTGATCGAGCTCAGTTCAAAGCCTTGTGTCTTTTGATGGTTTGATAACATAGACACTAGTGCTGCTCGACTGCACCTGCAAAACAGACGGCCGACAAACATGCATCTCCACCCAGCGACAGTCAATAGGCTGTTCAAGCAGACGTAAGTAGATGAAATGAATTTAAGGCATGGAATACACCACTGATCGATCTAAAGTGTACATCAAACCCACCTAATAGGTCGGTATGTAGCAAGCAAGTTAGTTATCTAGCTAGTTTTCCATATTGGTTTGGAGTGTTTTGGTATCATCCTTTGCTTGGAGAGCATGCCATTTCTAGGCTGAGCGTAACACTGATCGATGATCATGTTGATTCTGGAGCAGTGCTTTTTGATTAGGAGACTAATTAAAGGAAAAGGTGCTCTCGAGGAGAGAGAGGCTGAAACATGAGAGAGAGCAAATAGGGAGGAGGGTAAGAGACATCATGGAGATGAGAGTTAGAATATCAGTAATGAACCAGAGACTTATCCAGTGATGTTGGAAGATTTCAAATGTGTGCTTTGAGGCTCAATGAGCCACAGGTGTTTGAATATTAGTATTAATATTGCATATATTCTTTTGAAATATTTGCGTTTCTTCTTTTCTCTATTCTCCTCAGGGTGGCTTTTATAAAGGTGTGGCGGGATCTCAGGTGACTCTGTCCAGTTTGGTGAACCAGAGTAGGGCCATGCTGGAGGAGCAGGCCAGACATCTGCTGACTGAACCGGAGAGGCAGACCATGGGCTACTACATCCAGGAGTACCGCGATGGTCACGTCGGTGTTGAGCAACTGGTCATGGCCCTCTTTGAGCTGTTCAATACACATGCCAAGGTGGAGGCATTTACATTACCCTTTATTTATCTCTTTAGAAAATGTGCATGTTACACGTCACTAGTGTATTTCTTGATTTTTTTTTTTTTTTTTTTAATACCTTTTTATATTTACTGTTACAAAGATAAAAAAAAAAAAAAAAAATTTAAAATAGTAATATTTGACCGTTTGTACCAAAATACAGTAGTGTTAGTTAGTGTTATTACTATAAAATTTTATTTTTTAAGATTTTCTTTTTATTTTAAGATTTAAAATGTTATATTAATATGGTATTTCTTTTAAACTGCAAGGTTTTTGAATCTTTTTAATTTTATTTATTTTCTTATGATGATAATGCTAGTATATGACGGTACATTTAAGGATACACTATTTTTTTGCACAAATTAGTACATTTATTTATCAAGGTTGCATTAAATTGATCGAAAAGTGAAAGAAAAGACTTTATAATGTTACAAAAATGTCAATTTCAAATATATGCTGTTTTTTTAACTTTCTATTCATCAGAATAAGAACCCATACACATGTATGTATGTGTGTGTGTGTGTGTGTGTGTGTGTGTGTGTGTGTGTGTGTATATATATATATATATATATATATATATATGAATATATATATGAATATCTATATTATGAATATCTTGAAGAGTTCCAAGGCAAAAGCCTCTAAGTGCCATGACTACCATCTGAAATTTTCTTCTAAAATGAGCATTTTTCTCAGGCTCCTATGTTTATGTTCAGTTATTTCATTTTAATGGCAATGAAAAGAACCTGTTCATTGCCATTAAAGTGAAATTACTGAACCTACACAATAAAAATGCTCATTTTAGAAGAAAATTTCAAATGGCACTTCGAGGCTTTTGCACTAGACTCTTCATATATATCACAGTTTCCATAATAATATTAAGCAGCACAACTGTTTTAATAATAATAATAATTATAATAAAATTATTTTATTAAATAATAATAATAATAAATATTTCTTAAAATTAGCATATTAGAATGATTTCTGAAAGATCACGTGACACTGAAGACTGGAGTAATGGCTGCTGAAAAATTCAGCTTTGTCATCACAGGAATAAATTACATTTTAAAATATATTAAAAATAGAAAAATGTTGTGTTAAATTGCAATAATTTCACAATGCTACTGTATTTTATAAAACATTAAAAACTCTTATCTCCAAACGTTTGAGTGGTAGTGTAACTAATTTTAAAAAAAATTTATGCTCAAATCTTTTTTTATTAAAGACTTTTACTGGCGGGATGAATTATTATTAATAATATACATAATACTGACACTATCCAAAAGTGCCCTCAGTATATTGGGCCATCATTGTCTGGTGATTTACAGCAAGTATCACCTCATAATACATTCCCATTTATGGACATATTAAAACCCCTGAGATTAAAACAATCAACACGAGCCCGGTCACATTCACGGCTCTGTACGTGTGTGTATTTGCAGTTCTCTCTGCTATCAGAGGTGAGGGGGCTCGTGACCCCTCAGGATGTGGAAAAATTTGACGGCCTGGTTCTGAGACGAGAGATTGAGGCCCTGAAGGCGAGGCAAGGTGGCGGAGCTGGGTTTCAAGACTCCTTTTCCATGGTCTCGTACCCTGATACGCTGGCCTCCTCCTCAGCCAGCTTCATGACCAACACTACCCTCAGCTCCGCACGGGTAAGAAAGAACATCCATATTCAGAATGAGTTTATGAATCTCTATTGAACACTTGTGTGCAATTATTATTGAATCCGACCCACTGTCTGTAGCTATAATTTCAGACAGGAAGTGTTTAAGGCTGTGCATCTGTATTGGTGTGGGATGAGTGGATGGCATTGTTGTTGTGTGTGACATAAAAAGCCATTCACAAAATTGATGGGCAATTTGGGCACAAAGAAGGCTTGTGCAGATTACTAGGATACAAGATGAAGGGCTGTGGGAAACAGCTTTTGTCCTTTCTGTTGGAGGCTTTTACGTCCATCACTCGAAACCCGTCTGTCCTCCTGTCTCGCTCTGTCCAGGCATGTCTCACCTCAGCTCATCTGCGTCTCGTTGTGAAAGCACAGCTGTTTAGATTCGTAGCCGTCTCAGGGGTGTGATGTTGCTGTGACAGATGGAGAAGTGTTTTCTGGCAGATTTTTAAGCCTGCTGACTCCCAGTGTAAATTGCAGGAACAGTTTAACACCCCATTCCCTATCCCTCTCACTAAAACAGGAAAGACTCCTGTGGCTGATAGATATGATGGAGGTAGGTTAAACAATCTCTCGTTTGCCTTTACAAAATGTACCATAGTAACCATAGTTCCCACTATATTACCATAAAAATACATTACCGATCTTAAGTACAGTAGTAATGTTCAGCGCAGTTTGTCCCGCACCATTTCTACTGCTGATATGAATGATACCTCAAATGATGCAGATTATTGAAGAGAGGTGTGCTATTACTTTTCAGAGCGATTAGACTTATGATTTTTGCCCAGCGAGCGATGAAATGGCTGAAAAAATCACTTATATTAACATTGAAGGAGGTACTTGAACGATATCTAGGGACTGCAATATCATAGAGACTTATGATGGGGATCTTTTTGGCCAGTAACCAATTACCCAGAACACCCTAGCAACAGCATAGCAACACAAATCCAGGTGGAACACCTTAGCAACTGCATAGCAACACAAAAAAATACAATCAGAAGACCTTAGCAACTGCGTACCATACAAAGCCAACGGAGTGGGTTGGATTGCCCCCAAACTCACATTAGGGCAAAAAAGTAAGAATTTTGAGATATAAAATCGGAATTGGAAAAAAAGGCAGAATTGCAAGTTTATATCTCACAATTTTGACTTTATTTCTTGCAATTCTGACTATATAACTCAGAAGAGTCAGAATTGTGAGATGAAAACTCAATTATCTTTTTTTAGCTTCCATAACCAGCAACACTGTAACTAGGATATTTTGGTGGAAAATCTGGTTACTATGGTATTCGGTTTGGGTGTGTCTCTTTAGCAAACATACACGTTAAAGAATGAGTTTGCTATGATGGGTTTGTTTTTAACACTCACACATACAGAAGCATAATACAGCACAGTCTACATACTCTGCATGGATTGATCCCTCTCAAAGTCACTCATGTCTGATGTTACATCTGTCTGTGTGTATGTGTGAGTTGCAGTGATCTGACATAAGTACATGCATGCATGTCGCAAATCAAAAATGTGTCCGCTGTGACTTTGTACCTCTTCATCATGGGTCATTTGTCTGTATATATGTACCTCTGTGTGTGTGTGTGTGTGTGTGTGTGTGTGTGTGTGCGCGCGTGCACTTTGGAAATGAGCGAACGTATTTGTATGCAAGCTTTGTTCGTGGCTCTCCTCTGTGGATTGGTGTTGTTGTAAGCTTGCCAGCTCTGGCTCTGGTAATTACAAGAAGCAGCAGAGGCGGCCGATACCGCAGCCCCGCGGAGCTCCGCAGACGAAGCGCTCGCTCTGGGACTCTCATACTAGTACCGTACCTCATCAGCCATATGCAGAGCTGTCACCGCAGATAAGCCCCCCCAGACAAAAAAAAAAAAAGAAGTCTCGCAGAGAGCTTCCTGATTTATGCTCCAGTGGAGCACAGCAGGGGATTGTGGGAAGGTGGAGGACCTGAGCCAGCACAGTGCAGTGTCTTTCTGAGTCTGCTGTTCTGTCTGTTTTAGTTTAAAGGAAGGGAACGGAACATTGTGTCCAGCCAGTGATTTGATGTCATTGGCTAATTTTTATATTTAAAAGATTGGAGTTAGAATTTCTTTTGATTATAGTAATAATAATACATTTTTCTTGAGCAAATCAGAATATTAGAATGATTTCTGAAGAATCATGTGACACTGAAAACTGGAGTAATGGCTGCTAAAAATTCAGCTTTGACATTACAGGAATAATTACATTTTCAAATGTTTAAAAATATTTAAAAATATTACTATTTTAAATTGTAACAATATTTCACAATATTACTGTTTTTGTAGGTTTGATCAAATAAATTGGTGAGCCTTGGTGTGTAAGAGATGGCATTCAAAATATTTAAAAAAAAAATCCTTCAAACTCAAAATAACTTTTGAATGGTAGCGTATATACTTATACATACGGTTATGAAACTGTTGCAAGAATTTTGATACAAAAATCACTGAAAATTACTGGGAAAGTTCAGTATAAGTTAAAGGTTAAAAGATCAGTTAAGGATTCATTAGACTGATTCAGTCTGGTAAATTAAGCTATTCTTTAAAAGAACTGACTCATAAGAGTCATTTGTAACTGTTCATTAAAAGAACCATCTCATCAGACTTGACTGACTTGACAGACTTGACTTATGAATTCAGTTTAACGTGTGTCATGAAATATAAATGTGGCATACAGTATGTGAATTCTAAATTGTACAATTAAACAGCAAAAAGCACAGTTATTACAGGAATGACAGCCAAAACACATAAAACAAATTAGTCCATAGGTGCCTCCTTTGTAAGTGGTGAGCAAGCAAATAAAGTGAATTGATGAGGCTTTTGTTTTGGTGGAGGGGAGTTGTAATGAGGTGAATCACAGGTCTGAATGCAATCAGCCGTCAACGTCACAACATCACCTCCCTCTTATTCCACCCAAGCACACGAGTCAGGGCTTCTCTTGCTCTCTGTGTGATATGTGTTGGACTGAAAATGAGACTGGATGCGAGATTGAAATGTAGGACTGTAAGTGCAATTGTGTTTTGATGCCCCTCTGTGAAATGGGCCCTCAACAAAATGCAATTTGGATTGAACTTTTGTTTACGGGATAAACACACAGCTGTGTTTTTCATTTGTTTCATAGTCTCTTGTTCTCGTTTTCTCTCTTTTGTTTTTCTCTCTCCCAGAACGATGGTGTTGCAGAGAACAACGGGGAACAGTCTCTGGAGCGTAGCAATGCCCTGCCAGACATCTCTCTGGTAAGCCCTTCAGTTTGAGGAGGAACAGGAAAGATAAAAGAGAGGGAACAGAGAGAGGAAGGGGAGTGCTGCAATCTGCTGAGGTGTGGAATTGAGCACATTATGAGAACTGGCAGTGAACACCTTGAAAATTACCAGGGGCAGATTATGACCGGTGAGATGATGGCTTTTGAATGAAACCCGAAATTTAAAACTCTCAACATAGGGGTAGGCGGTATGACAAAGTGTTATGTCACAGGAAATGTGATTTTTGTGTCAAAATAACAATATATTTCATATGTAGTTTTTTAATTTTAATCTAGCAAATGCCATATGAAAAAAGAATATAATCTAATTATATAACTATTTATTTTAATTAGATATTATATTAATATACATTGTATCGTACAAATAAATAATACTTGACCTCATTAAATAATTCTCTTATTTTAATTGCCACTTGATGGATGCTAACCATTACAATTTTAATATTATTCAAATATGATTAGAATATTTTGAATTATCTTTAATTCTTATATTTTCAGGGGTTTTTTCAGTTTTATATTTTCAGTTTTTTTAGATTAATTTTTAGTATTTTTAGCTTTAGTATATTATATTTTTTGTCATTTTTATAAAAAATGTTTCTAGTGGTAATTTATTTTTATTTCTGTTTTAGTTTTATTTTATTTTAGTTTGTAATTTTAGTACTTTAGTACAGCTTATTTCAGTTTCTAATATTTGATAGTTCATTTAGGTTTTTACCTCATAACCTAATATTTAATTTAATTTTATTCCAGCTTCTTTTTTTTCAATTGACAAAAAAATGTTTTTAGTAGTTATGGTTGATGATAAAACTGATGAAAACCAAAAGCTAAGATTCATAATAGGCAAATGATAAATCTGATAAATAGATTATGAACAGATATGTGACTTCAAAACAGAAGACTTTCAAAACTAACATTACTCTATATTCTGACTTGAAATTCTGATTGTACATTTTTAAAACAGCCAATACACACTTTTGACCACACATTCTGTATTAATGCAGCAAGTTGATGTTGCTAAACTGTGCCTCATATGCCCCAGAATGATTAATCCTTCAGTCCTAATCGTTATTTACTCCATGTTTCTTGTCGCTGTCATGTGAAGATAACGTACGCGGAGCAGTCCTGCACGTTGATGAGAATATATCTACAGTACCACAGTATAGCGAGATCTTTACTGTTGACATATTTTATACTGTCATGCCGCCCAGCTCTATCTCAAATGGTTGTAAAGGCTCCGTTACTCAGACAGCTGATGGTTGTTTGACGGAAAGAGTGAAAGAGAGAAATAGACGAGATGATGACACTTTCACTGACGGCTGCCCGTTGTGAGAGAGATGAGGAAGATTGGGGTCTTTCTTAGAGAGTTTTCTGTTGGTAATCTGATGAAACCCCATCAAGCACCAGCACAGCTCTATCAGGCGCTTCCACAGGTGCAAGTCTGGAGCATGTGAAAGTAAAGTTTCCAGAGAATGTTCAGGCCCAGATGGAAAAAAAAAACCCATGCAGACGACTCACATTTCGGATTGATTGCTTTCTGACGGCACTGACACTTCATTCATCTGGCTTCTGCTCACCCCGTTCAGCCTTAGTTTGTTCATTTCCTGTTTTTTTTCTTTTTTTTGGTTTTGTTTTTTGCTTTGCCACTTGGTCTGAATGAACCGATTGTTCTTGTCCTCAAAGCAGTGGTTTGTGGGTAATTGTCATATGTTTTAATGTATGGGTGTGGATGGTGCATTATAAGCTGCGAAGATTGTGTTATTGAATGCGGAATGTTTTATTGATCTCCTTTTGAAATATAACCTGAAATATGGCTAACGTTCTCCTCTTTCATCCTAGGATGAGGTTCATTCCACCTCAGATTCCCCTCCTTCCTTTAAACCTCCTCCTCCCCCAGGGCTTCAGCGCCGGCCCAGTCGAAAAGCCACGCTTAGCAAACGTCCCTCTTCCAGCTCCTCCCAATCGGGCTTGTACTTCACCGCCCCTTCTCGTTCCCAGACCAAAGAACCCAAACACCCAAAAGCACCCAAACCTCACACATCTCCTCCTGACACCCTCAAGATAGACGTCCCAGCACCTCAGCTCTCAATAGTGAGTCAGCATCCTATCGGACCATTCCCCCGGGTCCAGTCTCCTAGTAAGGTGAAGCCTGCTGTCCAATCCTCATCTCCGATTCCTCCACCCGCCCCTAATGTACCTGCGCCACCTGGGCCGCCGCCGCCTCCTCCTCTGCCCCCTTGCCCAGATAAGCCCGCCCCTTCTTCCCCAGCATCCAATCAGCATTTTGTCATGGTGGAGGTGCACAGGCCCAACGCAGAGCCTGATGTGAACGAGGTGCGGCCGCTGCCACAGGCGCGAGGTGAGACTGGCCGGATTTGATGCATTGTGGGCAGCTGCAGATATTTAATGTATCATTAACCGGCTGTCGATTTCTATTCAGTCTGGTTATTTTCACCCATTTAATGGCTAAAGATTAATTATCCTCAATGTTTAAAAGGAGAAATGTTCATTTTAAAAGAATTAGTTCAGCCAGATATTAAAATTCAATCATTTTACTCACTTTCTTTTTGTATTCCATGGATAAAATAACCACATATGAGTTTTGAATTACTTATAATTTGAATTATGGTTGAAAAAAATTACATGAATTATGATTTTTGGGAGAAAAACTTTGGAAAGTAATCACAATTGCGGTCATAATTTTGAATACACCTTGTAGAATCTGCAAAATGTTAATTTTAACAAAATAAGACACTTGTTTTTAGTGCCGTCTTGAATAAGCTATTTTACATAACAGATGGTTGCATATAATTCACAAGATAACATAATACCTGAATTTGCCAAAATGACCTCGTTAAAAAGTTTATAACATTTGGTTCTTAGAAAACAAGCAATTTTTATGGTTGTTAAAATTATTAATCTGCAGATTATGCAAGGCCTAATATGTAAGTGTATTACTTCAACTGTCTGTCTATCTGTGTTTAGAAACACTGTAACAGTTCAATTTCAGTCTGATTAAAGCAATAGTTTGTCCTTTTGAAATGTCATTTGAAGCATTTTAGTCCAACTGAAATCATATAAATACTGGAATGCGCTACACAACTTTTAAAACCTGATTAATGTTTGCATAAGTCGCATAACAAATAAAAATATTATCACTGCGTACAAAATGATTTGATTCGAAACTTGCTTTGTGACCGTCATGGTAGAATATTTCTGTGAATGAAATTCAGACGTACTGCATCCGCCATGTTACCACTAGCTGCGTTTCCATTACAGATTTGCGCAAAACTTTTGTGGTATTTTAGAAATGCTGATAAATAAATTATTGCAAAATGACGGCGTTTCCATTAACTAATGTTATGCGACTAAAACACAATTTTTTCCTCTCGTGATAAGTCATGGCAACTAGGGATGCACCGAAATGAAAATTCGAGGCCAAAACTGAAACCAAAAATTTTGGATGCACTAGGGCTAGGCCCGAAAACTGTTGCACTAGGCGGTGCGGTGCTTGTTTTCGGCTGATTTCTCTTTCGGACGGAAACCGAAATGCCATTTTCGGCCGACAATTTTTGGTGGCCGAAAATTCAGTGCATCCTTAATGGCAACAGATGTTGGTAGGTTTACATATATTGAAGCCAGCACAGTAGCCATTATTTTTATTTGAAGGAGATGTAGGTGTGTATCTTTAGCGAAGCTGCGCGCATAAATTTTTTTTTGGTGATATATGGGAATTTGTGCGTAAATGATGTGTTTCCATTGGGCATTTTCTCAATTCGCAATTTCAGTTTTCGCAATTTGAAGGGTAATGGAAACGCAGCTACTGTCATGGGACCTGGAGTTGCATTGCTTCACTGCCATTCACGAATCCTCTCCCATGGCCTCATGGGATAGTAAAGTGTCCATAAAATGCACACTTCAGAATATCGCAAGAAGTAGTGGGTCATCAGGAAGCTTTTTGCCTACTGTTTTATAAACACTATAAATTTGGACATACCAGGCTCATATAATGTTTTTCACCCATTATATAGCATGGAAGGAGGCATATTTGGGTAAAGAGTATGGGTTTTTAAATCAGCTCAAAATATTAAACCTGTTTCATATCCTCTGATGGGATGAAATGATAGCCTGGAGCAAAAAAATGAAGCCTGACCAAAAGCTGTAGACTGGCATTGACTTTTGGCAACTAGAGCTGACCCTCCAGATAGTAAATGGGCCCAAAATCTAGCAAAAGTGGTGCATTCCAGAAATAAGTCTAGCATTTGCCAAGTAAGACTAACAGAGTTTGATAATGCAATTGTGATTCAAATTTGTCCAGCATGTATAAGTTAATCAGGCCTTGGCGCTGTGCACATGCTCCGAAAGACAGAGCTGACACACAATTTGTATTTAATCCTTTAAATATTCCATTACGTGTTGTCAAGTATTCTTGGAAAAACAGATGTAGACTGTAGCTCAACTACACAAAACCCCACTACACTCGATTCTAATTGCATGTGAATGCACTTATTGTCACTGTCTTATTGTAGGAGGGACATTATCCCAGCTGTCAGACAGCGGACAGACCCTTAGCGAGGACAGCGGTGTGGACATTGCTGAATCTGGACGTCTCAGTAAAGATAGCAGCCCACGTCCTGCCCGCACAAGAGCCCCACGGGATGGGCACAGAGGAGGAGAAACATCTGCCAAACCGGTGAGACCGAGAGAGAGAGAGAGAGAGGTGGATGTGTGAGAGTTAATGACAGTGACAGAGGCTTGGTGTTAAAAGTGTGGATGAGAGTGAAAGAGTGTTGACAGAAGAGTGCAGTCGCATAAATCGTTTCCTCCCCCCTCCCTGTGACTGAGCGTGCTTGACTTTTAACAATTAATTTTCACTTTTCTTCTTTTGGTACATACATTTCCTTAAGTTTTTCTGTTCTTTCATTGTTGACTCACCCATCTCATCTCATATCACTGATCCAACAGCTCTCTGAAAAACCAGTCTCAGTGTGCTGAATCAAGACACGTCCGTCTTCCTTTTGGCTGTCCTTTAGCTATTTGCTTCCCGGCTTTCTTATACGCATGAGCTGTGTTGTTGATCTCGCAGAGTGAACTAATAGTGCTATCTGAGGACACTGTGGTTGGGCGTAAGCCACTTCCTGTGGCCCTATTTTAGGCTGTCAGACACTAAGCAGTGTGCATCATCAAAGCCAAGCGTGTTTTTGCTTCCTGTCTCTGTTCCCTTTCATTCTATCTCCCTCTCTTTGATTTGCTACTCTCCTGTCTCTCTTTTCTCTCTCCTCTTCTTCACCTCTTTCCCATTCTGTCTCTAATCTGTCTGTAAATCTACCTTGCAGCCGGGTCTCTTGGAGCCCATGTCCACTCTAGTGAGAGTGGCAAAAAGCGCCAGTACTCTGGGAATCGCAATAGAAGGCGGGGCAAACACACGTCAGCCCCTCCCACGCATCGTTACCATACAAGTGAGTAGCCCATACTGGGTTCTGTTATATACAGGGTTATTTTATATAAAATAATAATAATAATAAATATGTATATTTTTTAATATTTTGTTTATATTTATATTTTTAACATCTATAATAATAGGAATATTTAATAAAATATATATTAAAAATATACATATACAAATATACAATACATATATGTATATGTATTGTTTGTATATATATATATATATATATATATATATATTATTATATAAAACTTTTTTTATATTTTGTTTATATGTACATATACAAATATACAATACATATGTGTGTTTTATGTAAAAAAAAATGATCAAAAATACTGATAGAAATACAGTAAAAATGCAAATATTGTGAAACTGTGTAACTGTTCTGTTTTAAAATCTTTTCAAATGTTATTTATTCCTATGAAGGCAAAGCTGAATTTTCAGCAGCCATTATTTCAGTCTTCAGTGTCATGTGATCCTTTAAAAATGATTCTAATATGCTGATTTGTTGCTCCAGAAGCATTTCTTCTTATTATTAATTACATTGAAAACAGTTCTTTTATTATTTTTGTGGAAACTGTGATAAATGTTACTATAAAGGCATTAAAGAAATTTGCTTTGTCTTAACTTATTCCGATTTATTTGTCTTAATTTATTCCATTTAATTTATTTTATGAGCAATAGATAAAGTTTACTAAGATGTTCTACTGGTCATGTGATCTCAACATGGCAGCACCCATGAGGCGATATTTTTAAATATTATTATTATTATTAAGCCACTATATGCGGATAAATATGATTTCTAACATTTATCTTAATTTCTTTAGAAGTATTTGTATTTGTATTTAACTAATCTCACACTGTTCTATTACTATACACTGTTCTATTAGTTGAGTGTCACCTGGAAGATGGTAGTCATATCTAGGAGCCAGAATGTAATGGAGACTTGTTAGCAGGCTCTTTTGACTTGGTTTAGTAAGGAACCACCTAGAAAACCCTAGCATCCGCAAAGCAACTTTTAAATTCCTCTTAGCAGCACCTTGACCAACATCCTAGCAACATGGCGTGATTTTTGCACAGCCAAGCGCCACACATTTTCTCCTGTTGTAGTTCATCTAACAATACTGAACCTGAGTATGAATCACAATAGTACCCTGTGGTTCTTCATATTGGGCGACTGCCAGGTTTTACAGCTGATTATACAATTTCAAAAACCCTCTGTCAGGTCTAAAGCCGATGTGGAGCCTGAGACAATGACGGACACAAAATGAGTCCCAATCATGAGCTCCCTGCCGTCAGTCATGTATAGGTTTATAAGAGTACCAACAGCTTTGCTGAATTAAATAATGACTGCAGGAGCACGTTATAGACCTCCAGTTGTGGGCAGCTGTAGCACAGAAAACAGGTGTTGATGTTTGACGCCATTGTGGCAGTGGATTATTCCTGGTTCTGTCTTTTCTAGTACTTAAAATCTCAAGCACTCTGTTGAACAGGCTTGTGGGAATGCTGCTGGCTCGGTGTGCAATTTGTAGAGCGAGTTTATATGTGAAAGGCTTTCTGTGTTTTTACGTCCGACCGCGCTGGAGAGGAAATGATGTGCGTTTTAAGGAGGGGACGGTGTCGACTGTGAAAGACGAATCTGAAATTACAGTGCCGCTGATTACCGTTGATTTAGCAGCAAATCATCAGCTTCTTAGTAAAAGATTGAGAGACAGGGGCAGGAGAACAGGAGAGCAAAAATAAGAATATAAGAGACAGCGAAAGTAAGCTAGAAGAAAGGAAGTAAATGAAAGCGATTGAGAGACGTAGAAAGTGCGTCTGGGGAGAAGAGAAATGGACAGGCATGAGTGAGTTTTAATTCCCCGGCTGCAGTCGGTTCATCAGCGTCATAATGAAAATCCAACAACAAAAGTGGCTGTAGATTAGATAATGTGGAGCTCTTTTGTTTCGATCATTTTTAGGTGGTGAATGAAAGAAGATGAGGTGCTGGTGAGATCTAAGTGGGTGACTCTTGCATTTTAGCCTCCATTAGTTTACTAGGCTACTTCCTGTTGCATAAGTGCTGTCATTCTCTAAAGCAGACTGACGTATGATCAGTAGTTTAAAGCCGAAGATTAAAAGGGTTAAATTGGGATTTTGGAAGCTGGGGGACCCTAAAATCTGTTGCTCTAAACTATAATCCCCCAAAAAATGTAAAAACAAAACCGTAAAAGATAAAAAATGTTATGATGTGGACTGTCGGATGAGTATCGCATGCAATAGCTTTCTAGAATTCAAATCTGTATTTGATTGGTTGGGTTTACATAAGTTCCAGGTAAGGTTCTTATAGCTTTTCAATTTTTATTTTATTTTATCCTGAGAAACAAAGGTGGTTAAAATGTTCCAGCTCAGTATATTTCGTATTGTTTACAGTTCAGAATTGTCTGTAGACACTTTTATGGATGTACAGAAATTCTGACTGTAAAGACAACACACATTTGTTTGGTGTTTATCAAGTGTTCACAGAGACTGCTGCAGGATTATTTGAATGAGCTGGACTATCACTTAAAGGGACAGTTCACCCAAAAATGAAAATCCTCTCATCGTTTACTCACCCTCATGTTGTTCCAAACCTATGATTTTCTTTCTTCTGTGGAATACAAAAGAAGACATTTTGAAAAATGACTTTTTTGTGTCCATACAATGAAAGTCAGTGGAGTGCAGTGTTGTTTACACCACAACATTCTATAAAATATTTTCTGTGTTCCACAGAAGAAAGAAAGTCATTGTTGAAACATCTGAGGGAATAAATTGACAGAATTTTCATTTTTGGCTGAAATATCCCTTTCATTGTTACTTCAGCATTATTTATATAGTATTTATTTATTTATTTATTTATTTATTAGTGTTTATGGTAACACTTTACAATAAGGTTCCATTTGTTATCCGTTAATTAACGTTAACAAAGATTAATAAATACTGTATCAAATGTATTGCTCATTGTTAATGTTAGTTAATGCATTAAACATAGTTATCAAATTTATTTTGAATTAGTTTTAATTTTTTATATTTTATTTAAAATTTTACTACTTTTATGTACTTTTGTCATTTTTTTATTAGTTTTTTTAATTTCTGTTTAGCTTTATTTTAATTTTATTTGAATTCAGAAAAACTATACAGTATACACTTCAGCTTTTTCTGAAACATCAACAACTCACTAAATGAACAACTTAATTTCAGATTCAAACCATGTCCCAAATCTCTCTAATGTGATTTAATCTGGGTTTTCAGCAAACTATCAATCAGTTCTCCACCTGGGATCACTCAGAGGATGAATTGATAGTATTTTAATTTTCAAATTTGCTGAATACATCCTCCTTTGATTTCCCAGTTGAAATGCACAAACAAATGGCATATATTCAATCTAAATTAAATTTTTACCCAGAGGGAATATAACTTTCTACTCCGAGCTAAATCTACCAACCTGTGTACCTGCAACTGCATTTAGCACCAAAGATGGACTGACAAAGCATATTCTGCTTCTATGTGAACGGAGCCGGTCCGATTCAAACATTAAAGCAGTTCATCTTCATTTTCTCAAACTATCTCTCATTCTCTTTCCCACAGAGAGGCGGTTCGGCTCATAACTGTGGACAGCTGAAGGTGGGTCAGGTAATCCTAGAGGTGAATGGAGTGTCTCTCAGAGGAAAGGAACATCGGGAATCCGCACGTCTCATCGCGGAGGCCTTTAAAACCAAAGAGAAGGACTACATTGACTTCTTGATCACAGAGTTCAATGTGGCTCTATAGGACCGTGCGAGTCCCATGATACTGGGACGTACCACGACATGTCTTGTCATGATTAACCCCCAGAATCCTGTTACATGGTAGACTTCAGCTCATCCTCCTCTGTGATGTTTTGAAACCAGTCACTGTTTGAAAGGCCATCTTGTGTGGACCAACCCCGCATTGACCTTTCCGGCAGCAAATGCCAGGATAGAGCAAAAGTTCAGTCTGTTCTGGCCGGTTTGTTTTAGAAGATGGGACCATCTTTTCAGTTGGCTTATTCTTTATGAGTTTCTATAATGAAATTTGGTCATCTGACTGCAATACCGCAAGAGACTCTCCGTCGAGCTTGGATGTGTGTGGTGTTTTTGATATACGATACCGTCATGGAGTCTAGGCCCAGCATCTTGTTCTGGTGTGAGAGTTTGTGTGAACGTGTCATGGAAATCATTGTTGTTGTTTTTTAAAAGTCATAGCTATTTTATAAGAAATATGTAAAAATGGATGAAATGTGCTTAAAATATATATTTAAAGTTTAAGAGGTGCACATAACTACTGACTATAGTAAATAGTGATTAACCCCATAGAGATTCGAACTGAAGTGCTTCTCACTACAGATTTCTGTGAACAGAACTGCTGAAACATCTGTCATCTGCCTTTTTTTAACCAGTCAGCCGGTTTCAGTTTTTGATTATTGTTTGTGCTGTTTTGCAGGAGTTTTTTTTTTTTCCGCATAATACGGTATTTACTAAACCATGGCAATCGGTCATTAGGACAGAAATGCTGGAGTCCTGAGAGACAGCTACTGTGTTCAAATATTTAGTGAGCTGCCTACGTAGACAGCATTTTAAGACAGCATAGACACTTACAATTTTAAGATACCATGTTTTGGACAAATTTTACGGCAGAAGCATATGCATCAGGACTCAACAATAAAGATAACTCATTGACCATGAAGTTAAGACATATCGTTCAGAAGTTTGGGGTCGATACATTTTTCAAAGAAGTCTCTTATGCTCACAAAAGCTGCATTTATTAGACCAAAAATATAGTAAAAACATAATATAGTGAAAATAATTACAATTTATACACAAATAATGACTACAATTTAAATTTTTTTTTTATTTAATAAGCTTTAATGTGTAATTTATTCCTGTGATGCAAACTGAATTCTCAGCAGCCAATACTCCAGTCACATAAGCGTCACATGATCCATCAGAAATCATTCAAGAAACACTTCTTATTATCAGTGTTAAACAGTTTTTTAATGGATACCACAATGCAATAATAACAAAAAAAGTATAATAATATATATATATATATATATATATATATATATCAGAAAAAAATCCTTACTGCTGAGCTGCAGTTTATCTTTTTTCCTTGAGGGTAATCTGGTGGACAAAGCAAGAAAATATTGATTTTTAAAATTCAGTACTGCTAAAAATGGTAGCATAGCAGCAGGCTAATGCCCAACTATTAAAATCAGTTGCGAGTCAATTCTCCTGTTCACATAGAGCACTCCAAATGATTTGAATTTTGGCTAGGATGCTTCCTATATAGGCCGTAGACAGCAAGGCAGCTCACTAGGTTTTGGGAAGAGTCTTTGAAGACGTGCTGGCATTGTGAAGATTCTCGGAAAGAAAAATCATTCTCCGATTTATTTAGATGGAGTGAAAAAATGAGAAGACCCTTTATCCAGTTATGAGTGGCGAAGCAGGAACTTGACATTGCAATCAGAGACGAGCAGCCATCAAAACTAATGAAAAGTTTAGATCTTCAGCGAGGGATCTGATTGATGCATTGAAAAAAAAAAAAGCATTCAGACTGGGAAGAGGTGGCAACACAAAGCAACAATGTGTCAGTCATGTTATATAAGCGGGAACAAGTGGGAGAGGAAATTGAGAAATGGTGTTATTGTAATGTGTGTGAGTCTGTCTGTCTTTGAATGCAGAGGCAGAGTGTGAAAAAGTCCCACAGAGCCAAGATATGTGTGTGTGTGAGAAGGGGAGTGAAAACTACCTGAAGCTTTGAAATATTGACTAGTGCAAGCACAGGACTGCTCATTTCCACCTGCCCACCCTCTCGAATATGACAGCCATCTTAAGCCCACCTAGATCACATATGCCACCATTTTCACTCCTCTACAGTGTGTTGCTTATTAGACTCAGACATTTGAACAGTGTATATATGGTATATCTATATATTTTAAGTAAATTATTTGTAAAAAGTTGATAATATCATTCTGAATTCTTTTCCTTTGTATAGCTGAGGTGCTCAGAGGGAAGACAGGCAAGACTGAATGAACATCTTTTAAAGATGCAAAAAATGATTTTCCTACTTTCCTTCGCATTTATCTTGTTTTGTACTACAAATGGCTAAAAATTCTTAAATCCTAAAATTAATGTTTGCTGACAATTTACTCACCCTCAGGCCATCTAAGATGTAAATGAGTTTGTTTTTCATCAGAACAGATTTGGAGAAATAAAGCATTTCATCATCTACTCACCAGTGGATCCACTGCAGTGAATGGGTGCCGTCAGAATTAGAGTCCAAAAAGCTTATAAAAACATCATAATAATCCACAAGTAATCCACACGACTCCAGTCCATAAATTAACATCTTGTGAAGTGAAAAGTTGTGTGTTTGAAAAAAAAAAAATAATAATAATAATAATACAAGAGGACAAGAAGGTTATTTTTTCTTATCCCACTGGAATATAATAACCTTTTAGAAAACAAGACTTCATATCTTAAATCATTTTGCTTCTCAAGTAAGTGTGTCTTGTTTTAGAAATGTTTAAATATTTGTACTAGAAAACAAGACAAAAACACTCTGTGAGAAAATCATTTTTTGCTGTGAATGTAATGGATTTGCTGCTCCAAATCAATGACTTTATCACCTGTTTGTTTTGTTGCTTGTTTTATCCTTGTCTCTTTTACTTCCTGCAGTTGGGTATATTTGTGCTTTCATCAGTCATCTGAATGCAGTAAAGCATTTACCCAGTGAAATTTATCCCCTGAAATCTCAGTTCTGCATACACCTGTCTGGTCTGACAGCATTAGGAATGATATGTACTCTTTTGTCAAAACTTTGTTTCATTGCTCGTCCCATGGATGCAGAACGTTCACGGCAAAGTCCTGAATGCACAAAGGTATCAGTATGAAAGGCTTCCGAGGAGAGAGAGAGGGGTCTTTGCACCAGCATCTCATCCCAATGATGCAGCTCTTCAAATGGAGATCAGCTCTCTGTAGCACACTCGTGGAGCCGCGGAGCTGTTGTGTTTTCATTGGTGGACAGGAATACAGATCAAAGAACAAAGCATGTCTGACCGTACCGACCTTCAAATATGCATAAACATATGGTTACTCACAAGTCCCCAAACACATTGGCAGAATCAAGATTGTATGTTCAGGATTTGTCCTAAAAGTCTTAAATTTAATGCTGTTATTTGTTGATTGCCGACCTCAGAAGGTCAAAGTAATAGTTTTATTTTCAATTTCAATGAGGTTTGCAGTGTTTGTAACCTTGTTAACAAAATTTGGAAAATGCAAATAAAACAAATATTAGATGAAAATCGTCAACTTCAAAACTTACAAAACAAAAATGACAAATGTTGCCTTGGCAATTAACTGAAATAAGTTTAAGATGAAGTACTAAAATGACTAAAACGAATAATAAAAGAGCTTAAGAGAAGTATAAAAAAATTAAAACGCACATAAAATTAAAAAAAATATATTTTATAAAATATAAAGATAAAAGCCCATACAAAATATGAATAATACTATAGTGGTATATAAACACAAAAATCACAACGGTACAGTTTAGTAATGTAGTAATTTTCTATATTTATTAACCATCAAAATTTAATAGACAAAATTTATCAAGTTAAAAAATAATAGAATAAATGCAGAAATTAAGCAGTCATGACAGTCAAGCTTAACTACAACAGTGTTGGGCTTGATGCATGCAGTGAACACAATACTTATAAAAATTGAGAAATAATTTACATCTTTGATGTTAAATTGTTTTGTAATGGCAGGAAAATCATGTGGTAGCAGGGTTGGGAGCAAAATATACAGCTAAATGTTATGTTTTGGTCATTTAGATTTGTTAATAGAAATATTAATATTTGTTAATAGAAAAAATGTTGAACGTGATAATATTTTGATTTATCTTGGATACCATTAAGAAGGTCATGACCTCTAATGTGGGACATGCCAAATTACCATTTGGTGAAGGTTGCAAATCTAATGGTAATGCTTTAAAAACGCCACGAGACACTACAGTGGAGTGTATTCTTGGAGCGTGCCAAATGCAGGTCTATATGACCTTTCAAAACAGCATTTATGACTTCATAAGTGACATGTCATGGAGTCTAGGCAGTCCTAGTAAAGAAGATAAAGATTGAGACCCTTCATCCTGCTGATATCTGCTGGTGTTGTGACTGACAGCATTTGAAAGACAGTCAAAATTTCTGCTTGAGCTCTCCTACTTGACCTGCATTCAAAATAATTCCCTCAGAAGCACTCGTGTTTTAACATCAACACAGTATGCTGAAACATCGCTGCACAGCTGTACTTTTATTCATTTTTATTATCTTATTTTATTCCCTTTACAATTGTTTTACCTCAACAACCCGCTGCCTTTGTTCCTCTGTCTGCCTGCCTCTTGTACAGTTTAAAGAAAAGACTACACAGCCATGGTATTTATACAGAAAGTGTGTATTTATTTTCCAATAAAGACAAAGTGCAGAAAAAAAGAGAAAAATCCTCCTTTTGTCTTTCCATTCTTCATCTCCCACCAGTTTCTGGTGCTTTGTGGCAGGTACAAATCTCATTAACTATAATCAGCGAGATAATGTAAAATTAATAGACCCTCAAGTCTCACTAAAATATGAAGTAATTCCCTAGTAGCATGCCTTGAAACCCATTTGATCAAACCGATTCATACACAAACAAACACATGATTATCTTGACTGGTTAGTTATCTGCAAACAGGAGAAATCTTGTGGTTTCTCATTCATTAGGTGTCAAAGCACAGAGAAAACCATTAGAGGTGTACAATGCAAATAGAAAGCCTCATTAACCATAAAGGCTAGCTCATGGCTGGATGAGGAAAACACAGGATATGAGGGGATAATTGATTGCAGTCTTCATTTTGCATATAGGTCTAGATTTTTTGTGTTTGTATTAAAAATAAATTGAAAGAAGTAAAATTTACAGCATTGTGTATCAATAACTAAAAGCACTAGATTAGGCTACTGCCATATGAACGAAGTAATACTACAGTACTTTGATTTATGTGTACCATATTCTAGTACAATGGTTTTCACTGGTACTCCACGAATACTGTGCTCATGATACATGGCTAAAATTTGTGGCAATATTTCCACTACTGACAGCTACGTAGTTTAAATAGCTGTTTTATGGCGCCACCATGTGGCTGACAGTGGTATCACAACAAACGTTTTATAGTACGTTGATTTATGACTATAAATAAGCATGTTGCTCTGTGTCCAGCTATGTGAGGACATCCTAAAGATTAAGATTACATGGTTTCATTATGTGGACAACATGAGTGGTCTTGTACTTTTGTAAACCCCGCCTTCTTCGTCGAGGAGCCAATCAAAATGTTCAATCCAGCGTTCTGTTTACTTTGACAACGAAGCCCCGCCTTCAAATCAACGTCTCGCTCTTCTAGACTTAATGCTGCATAATTAATTAATCCTTCGTCTTTGTTGTAGCGTGTTAGGGGTTTTACTGCAAGAAAGGTTAAAGATTTCCACACTAGAACACAAAAACCTGGCACATTTCGCTTTGTACTTGAATATTTAAGTGTGAAGTGAAATAAAACTAGTCGCGTGGAGTGAGTTACAGAGATTTTGGCAGAGCTCGAGCAGCACAACGCGAGCTGAAGGTTGGGACAGCAACAAAAGTAAAAGTAAAAGCAACCTGGAACCTTACATGCATTTGACAAAAAGCAGGTGAGAAATCCATGTTTGCCTCGTCGCTTGGCGATGGAAGCACGGGATGGTGGCGTTAGTTTGTGTGCTGTTCTCAAGGCAACAGTCTGAAGTTCATGCATTCACATGAAGAGCGCTTTGCACTCGAAGACAGTTTGATCATGTTCAAGGTAAGCAATGCTAAAACACTACAGGCAGGGGAGCTTTGCATGTTAAAGTTCCTCATAACAGATTGCATGTCTCAAACAGTGTTTGTGTTTCACTGCTGAATAGCGTGCATATTCACAACTTTCCTTGCTCCTGATCAACAGGTTAAACCTCCTTCTGCTCGTTAGTCAAGTTGTACAAGTGAACAAGAGCTTCCTATATAACATATAATACTAATAAGTGAATTATACATTTTATATAATATTTATATTTCAGAACCATGCATATACTATGTTATATAGTATATACAAAATATAACAATAAAGTTAATAATAAAGCATATCCAAAGGCATTTTATTTAGTATATAAAATGCCTTTGGATATGCTTTATTATTAACTTTATTAACTGACATATGTAAAATAAAGCAGATTAAGTAAAAATAGTGGTTAGTTATGAAACCATAAATGTGTAGTTGATAACATTTTATGTAGCTTTATAGTATTATTTATTATAGTATGTAATGAAAAGCAACAGATATCATGTAATATCTAATTTTATTGTTTGATTATTAGAATTCATTGCAGCCTTATATAATATTTTATAATTATTATGTGTATAATTTGTTATATGAAAATAATATGCAAAAAGCTAAAATTTTATTCAAATCAATGTTGTTTATCAACTACCCAGTTGTTGTTTATTTCAATGTTTTGCATTTGTTATAATTAATTATACATAAATGAAAGAGAGAGGAAAGCATAATCTTTTACTAAACATCTTATGAGTATTTAATATTTTAATCAAGGATTTTACATGCATGAGTCTGCGTATGTTTATTTCACATGGGATATGAGCTAGAATCAGTGATTATAGATCTGAAGTACATTTCTTACTGAAAAAAATGTAACTAGAAAAAATATGAGACTACAGAACAGAACATTTTTCAAATGATGATCAAATGATAATCAAATAATCCCAAACATGCCATTTCAACCCAGAAGAGATGCTCAAGTTTTGACACACTGATTTTTTTTTTTTTTTTTTGAGTTAATCATGTGGTCTGTCTGATCACAACACACATATTCTCCCTCAGACACTGTGGATCTTCTTGGCCTTTAAGGAGCTTTAGGGCTCACTGTACGTCTTATTAATCCTGTTCAGCTTTATCTGTGTGTGTGGGCACAGTAATGTAGGCTATTAAGTACAGTAACAGTGAACGATCTATATATAGGATACGTGTTGCTTTTGGCTGAGCTCACCACAGGATCGCTGAATGGATGGCGGAGATTTAGACGAGCGCTTAATTAAGGTTTGCTGCAAAACGCACTGCACTCCGGAGATTAGCAGACTCCCTCGGCGACTACATTTGTGTTCACGCTGGCGGAGGATGCTGACAGATTGCTACGGTTTGTGTATCTCTGTGGAGTAGTTAGTCACAACAAACAAAAGTTACATCCACACAAATAGGTCTGCTACACACAGGACGTGACGACATGAGATATCCATTCTTGTAGTTTATTAAAAAATTACAAGAATGTGTGTGCTTGTCTTTTCAGGGTCACTTGCAATTTTTCAGAATATGACTAGCTCATATCTTAGACCCAAAGCACTTTTGATTTTAAAAATTACAAGTATGCACAATTATGCTCTGGATGTGGCAGCAACACAATTTAAAGCTCGTAAACCAAATTTAGTCTGGTTTAAAATGGAACATTGCTTTTCTTATAAAAGGGGCTTTTGTTTTAGTTCATATGAAAGTTCTTTCCCAGCTATTCATCTTTGCCATGAAGCAGTGTTCTGCATGCTGATTGGCTGTTCTTAGAATGGTGCTTTGATGCCTAAAGACCGGCAGTGCACGGCAGAGATTGTTGTTGTGTGGTCACCATGGTGACCAAGGGCCCTGTGAAGGTTGTGGGTTGTTTTCAAGATGAAACATCTACTACATACGATTCACCTCCTAGACTGCTGTTTACTCATTGTTTAATATGAAAAATAAAAAACAACAATAAAAAAAACCGCATTGATAAGACAAAAGTGAAGTGCAATGCCCTTCAGGTCAAGTGCAGTTTTTTAGCTTATTTTATTTATTGTTTACATTTATATTGTGGAAAAATTGAAAATATATATGTGTATATATACCTGTTTTTCTATCCCAGTGAGGACTTAAACCTGAATGCACACAGACTCATGTGGTCCCGTGTCACTGTGAGGACCTAAATTGAGGTCCCCATGGGGTAACAAGCTTATAAATCATACAGAATGAGTTTTGAGAATGTAAAAATGCAGAAAGTTTCCTGTGGTGTTGGTGTAGGGCAATAGAAAATACGGTTTGTACAGTAGAAAACCCATTACGCCTATGGAGATTCCCCACAAGGATAGGAAACCAGACGCGTGTGTGTGTGTGTGTGTTTGTGTTTGTGTGTGTGTGTACACACACACTACCTTTCAAAAGTTTAAGGTCAGTTAGATTTTAGCATGGCTGCATCTTATTACAATTTAAAATAACTTGTTTCTATTTCAATATCTATTTTAAAATGTGATTTATTCCTGTGAAGGCAAAGCATTTTTTTTTTACTCGAGTCTTCATTATTACATGATCCTTCAGAAATCATTCTAGTATGCTGATTTGGTGGTCAGGAAACATTTTGTGGAAACTAAAAGCATTAATTTAAAATAAAAATATTTAGTAATATTATAAATGTCTTTAGTGTATTTTTTTAATCAATTTAATGCATCCTTGCTTAATGAACCTTAGTGACTTCAGACTTTGGAACTAGAGTGTATATATTAGTTCTTAATAAAAATCAGGGAGTGACTGGGGAAAAAATTATTTTTTTTTTTGCCCAATCTTGATGTTAAAACCTTAACGTATACATGCAACTTCAGGTGGAATAGTATTTTACAATTGTAGTGACTAAGAATTTAGTACATCCAAAAAAACACACACACACACACTCCATCAAGACAAAAATATATCTGCTGTTTTTAAGTTTACGCTCTGTTGCTTTCTCTCAGGGCTCATGAAGCAGGTGAAGAACTGCATTATTTATTCAGATGTTTTGTGGTTCCACTTGAGAGCATCTGTTTACAGACTTTGCATTGCCTTTCATCATGCTCAATTAGCACTGAGCTACGGTACATGAATGACAGCATTAATTAAACTATTGTAAGGAGTTACAGACGCTTAAGGGTATGTTCGCTAAGAACGAATCTCTTTAGTCACCTCCTTCTCCTTCAGCTTGAATTGATTTATTATCTGTTAATGTTTCTGTAAACAGTTGATAATTATTTATCTTTGATGATGTAATTAGTTTTGTGAAATGTTTTCTGTTTTATATCTCATGAAAGGTTATTGGTAATGCATAAGTTGATCAATGACCATGATAAAATATGATATTTCTGTGTTTTTCAGGTCATGTTAAATCACCTTGATGACCCTTGAGTGGACGTTACGCAGGCTGTTTATAAAACATTCATAAATGTTCAGCTACTAGAGATGACATCAATATCAATGTTGAGCTGCAGGTGGTATAGGAGCTCAAGGTGGAATAAAAGAGAGTGATAAAGAGCCAGGTAATGGAGCGGAGCAGAGGTGGTACCACCACAGGGGTTCTGGTTTGGACAACAGCCCCAGTGTACTCCTCTCCCTCAAGCCCAGACGGGTCAGACTTCAGCTGGGATGAAGAACTGGATGAGGACTTTCAAAGCCAGATGGATGAGAATGGCATCATTGGTCTGGAAGAGAGTCAAGGGCAGCAGGAGGTGAGGACATCAGAGATGTCTGATTGATATCTGCCCATTTATTGGTCATTTAGAGCAGTCTCACCAGGGCTCTTCATCAGAAGAATCTCATTACACTTAAAAACACTTGCCAGAGTTCAGCTGTATTTAATTAGAAACATTTAATCAATTTATATTACCTGGTACTAGATTAATGGTGCTTTTTAAAACTTGCAACTGTTTAATAACATCTCATGATTGTGTTAATCAGGGAGGAGAGGAGGAGATTGCAGAAGACCTGTTGTGGGATGTGAAGACCCCTGAGCCTGAGCATGGGCCACCACCTGCACTAGAGGAGATAAGCTGTCACCTGAGTGAGCTGCTGGATTCTGAGCCGCTCTCTCAGGCCACTGGAGATGACTGCCGCTCTCCATCTCTGCGTAAGGGCTCACATTTTAATTTTTTTTTTTTGTAAAGGGCAATTTATCCATAGATGCACTACCGTTCTTTAAAGGGATAGTTCACCCAGAAATGAAAATTCTGTCATTACTTACTCACCCTCATGTTGTTCCAAACCCGTAAGACCTTCGTTCATCTTCGGAACACAAATTAAGATGTTTTCAATGCATTCCGAGAGCTTCTGACCCTCCATAGACTGCAAGGATTCTTACACGATCAACGCACCGAAACGTAGCAAAGACATCGTTAAAATAATCCATGTGACATCAGTGGTTCAACTGTAATTTTATGAAGCTACAAGAATACTTTTTGTGCACAAAGAAAACAGAAAAAATAACTTTATTCAACAATTCGTCTCCTCCGCATCACCTTATAATGCCATTTTGGAGAGTATCACATACGTAAACAACGTATGCAACGTATGTGCGCGGATACGTTGTTTACGTTCAGATCAAAGTGTATAAAATGTAAACAGCGTATCTGCGTACAGTGCTGCTGACACAGAACTGCATACGTTGTTTACGTATGTGATACTCTCCAAAATGGCGCTACAGGGTGACACGGAGGAGACAAATTTTTGGATAAAGTCATTATTTTTGTTTTCTTTGCGCACAAAAAGTATTCTCGTAGCTTCGTAAAGTTATGGTTGAACCACTGATGTCACATGGATTATTTTAACGATCTCCTTGCTACATTTCTGAGCCTTGATCCTGTAAGGATCCTTGCTATCTATGGAGGGTCAGAGAGCTCTTGGAATGCATCAAAAGTATCTTAATTTGTTTTATCCGAAGATGAATGAAGGTCGCTGTGCGATTTGGGGGAAAATATCAAATTGCGTTTCTTTTTTTGTTTGTTTTTTTTGGACAGGTATTGCGATTACGATTTGATTTGCGATTTTAAATTTGCAAAGTCAAGCTTCAGCTCAATATTGTCAATAATGTGCAGCACAGTATGAGTATCATTACCCTGCTGAAAAAAACCATAGAAACCATTAACAGAAATTCTTACAGTTTCCATTAAACCATTACAAAATTCCTTTTTGTTTTGGGCATTATTCCAGTAGGAATTACTGTTGTTCTACTGGTTGCCATCTGCCACATTTCATTCCACCAATAGAATCCATGAAATACCAGTAGACACCATTATAGTTTACATTAAAACCAATGCAATTCCCATTAAATTTTCTATTGTGTTTTGGGAGGGGATCTATTGTTTTTATTTTTTTTTCCAGCAGGGAAGATTATAATGGTATAACTACTTTTACAGAATTTACTTAATTACTGAATTTCACAGGAAATATTTATTTTTTATATAAATGAGCTGTATTTCTGTAGTCGATTATTAAAGTATTACATGTTACATAGGCTGATTTATTTATAATTTGTCAGATTTATATTGATTTTTAAGTATTTGGGATTTTAAGAACAAGTGGAAAATGTGCTGAATGTTTCATTTCATCCAAGTGAAATTAGCAAGCAGTTAGACTGAATTTACATTTGTTTTAAACACGGAGCCAGGCGCGTGCTGACACAGGTTGCGCGCGTGCGTCAAGCCTCTCATCCATATTGCCAGATGCGCTTGTAAAGATTGCGGTGCGGAGACAAGCGCGAGTATAAACGAGCATAACAGGCGTTAGTGCGGCAAGTGTGAACGGCTCGTCCGTGACGCGGGATTCACGCCGCGTGGGGCAGAGAGGAGTGAGTATGAGAAGCATTAAAGGCTGTGTGTGCTAACTTCTGAATTGGGAATGGCGAATATGCGTTATAAACTTATTTCAAATGAATCTGTTGGGGAGATAAAATGTGTAAGATAACGTTCATGTACTAAAACAATCATCTAAGAATGTATCTTTTATTCTCCAGTACTGAAAGCAGAACCGATAAAGGAGCTCTTGAATGATTTCTGGATCATCCCAGCAGGCACACAACAGGCACACAATGTCATAAGACGTTGATATTTGGTTAAATTTCGGTTGCGACGTCAGGTGACCAAAATTCAATGTAAATTCAACATCTAATGGCAATGTTAAATTGATGTCTGATACCGACGTCAGCTGACGTTGAGATTTTGTTGTTTTTAGGTTGTGTAACCAAAATCCAACGTTAAGTCAACGTCAAATTGACGTCAAATATTGACGTCAACCCGATTTTCATTTTCAACCAAAATGCAACGTCTGTCCGACGTCATGTCCAACGTCAACCTGACGTTATATAGACGTCTGGTGCCTGCTGGGATGTGACACTGAAGACTGGAGTAATGGCTGCAGGAATACATTACATGTAAAATAAATAGTAATAGTAAAAAGTAATTGCAATACTATTTCACAATGTTACTGTTTTTACTGTATTTTTGATCAAATTCTGTAAATGCAGGCTTGGTGAGTATAAGAGACAAAAACATTTTAACGACCCAAAACTTTAAATGGTTTTCATAAAAGGATTTCATTCACTTTCTCTCTTTTTTTAGAGGAAGAACACAAAACAGATGATGACCGAAGTGTTTTGTTGGAAGATTGGACTGACGATGAGGGCAGTACAGGGAGCCCAACAATCCACAGTCACAAATTAAACTCTTTCCCGCAGAGAGACACAGTGCTAGACATGACTGATGAGGAAACAGAAGAGAAGGACACGTGTGAAGATGCTCAGAGATTCATGGATCAAACATTTCCTGTCACAGAAGAGAGAGCATCTATGTTTGAAAGGGTGAAGAGCTATGATTACAGTGAGATCCCCCAAAATATTCCAATTTCAGGAATCCCAGAGCATTCTGAGCAAAATGATTCTGAGGAGCTTGAGGAAACCAATGGGCGATTTCTTCCAGTCTCACATCGTATCTCTAGAAACTCTTCTAATCCCATCAGTTTTCCCCATTTGTCCTCAGAGGAACTGATGAATAACTCTGGAATTGAAGCTGAGGCATTTCCAGAGGCAGACATTAGGGGAGAGTCGTCTCTTAGCACCCTTAAAACTTACCACACGGTTAGATCAAAAGGGGAGGAGATTAAACACAAGGTCACACCTCAAACCCAAAGCCCTGTAATAAAAATCAGGCTTGGAAAAACACACCAAGATGGTACGAGTGGAGAGAAATTAGGGCTACACAGTCCTAACCACAATCTACAGCCTCCAACGCCCTCTCCCCGAAAAACAAACCCAGCTTGTGACAATCAGGTTTCCATTCCAGCGCAGTGCATTTCTAAAGCAAGCGTCTCCCCCTCAGAGCGTTCGCCACCTCCTACACCTCACCGGTCTTCAGAAATAAAGAACCGCAGAACCTCCAAAACCTCTCACACCGATCCAGATGATGTAAGGTGAGATGAAAAATACACAAATTCATAATGTGATTAATGTGACCCTTGATTTGATAATGAGTTGACCCCTAATTAAAATAATTATTTTACTTATCAGTATACAATATATAAATCTCTGTAAATATTATAAAAAATAATAAAAAATGATATTAAAAATGGTCATAAAAATGCATGTACATAATGAAATATTATATATAAAATACAGTAAACTTATGTGATTAGTCCATACTGTGCATTTAGTCAAATTTAGCATTATTTTTGAGCTGATTATTGCTGTATATGTATTCTTAGGAAAGGACAGCTGAGTCACACTTTACCTGATTTCTCCAAAGTGGAGCCGAGGGTACGTTTCCCGAAAAAGAGTGGATACAAACCTCCTAAAAGCCGTCAACCTCCTCATGATAGAACTTTACACCCAGATCTTCCTGTAGTGTTCAAGTCCCCTGCTGAGATTGTGAGAGAGGTCCTTTTGAGCAGCTCTGATGGGTCTCCAGGAAGCCCCTCCACCAGTGGGGCCCACAAGCGTCTGCACAGCACAGTACCAGAGGAGTTCCGCTGCCCCCAGCAGGCCAGCACACTGATGCAGCAGCTGCAGGTAGATAAGGAGTGAATCATGAACATGCTGTTTAAAGTGAAATACTAGTATACTATTTACTGCATGAATAGTATACAGTCGATAAGATTTTTTTAAAGTGTTTTTTTGTCTCTTATGCTCACAAAAAATACAGAAAACACATTGTGAAATATTATTACAATTTATTTTATAATAACTGTTTCCTATTTTAAAAATGTAATTTATTTTTGTAATATAAAAGTTGAATTTTCAGCAGCCATTGCTCCAGTCTTCAGTGTCACATGATTCTTCAGAATTCATTCTGACTTTCTGCTTAATATGTTTGTGAAAACTGTTATTTTTTCAGGATTCTTTGATGAATAGAGAGTTCAAAAGAACATAATTTATTTGAAATGGAAATCATTTGTAACATGACTTTACTGTCAATTTTGGTCAATTTATTGCATCTTTGCTGAATAAAAAATATTAATATTTCTTAAATTCTTAAATATTAAATAGTAGTTTTGTAAATTAAAAATATATACAGTGTATGTGTGTATATATATATATATATATATATATATATTGTGACGAGTTGGCTGCCTCCCCCCTTTCATGTCATCACCACCCCGTCCCTACCCCAATCTTCTGAACAGAGTGTATACTGTAAATGTAAATCAAACCATATGCAGTATGCAACAATAAACATTTTAAACAGTAATATTCTACATATTTTACATATTTGCATTTTTATGTAAAAGTAATATGAGATATTAAAATGCTGGTTGGAATTCGAGAGGGAATTAGAGAGGGAAGTTTAAATTGAATTGCATTGTGGGATACAGTTTCCCTTTGCAGTGTGCACTGTTTTGACACATTTTATTTATTTATTTTAGTGTGGGGAGTGTAGCATTACAAACATATTGACACTCAAAATGATGCTGATTTATCCAAGAGGCTAAAAGATGAAACCATCTGTTATGTTTCTTTATCTACGTCTTTTATTTTTTCTTCCCTCTCTCTCTTTTTCTCACAGGAGGACTATAACAGACTGCTTACCAAGTATGCAGAAGCTGAAAATACTATCGATCGACTTCGCCTTGAAGCAAAGGTTGGCTTCACAGACTGTGTTTATGGTTTTATGCTTTTTTCCCTTCATCTGAAGGTTGACGTGAATTCGGTGCCATACGCTCCCTCGTATCAGCAGGCCTGTCTCCTTTCTGCGTGTGCTCTGATGTCGGCGAGAGCTATTTTTAGACTCCTCAGGCTGAGTCAACACAATATAAATGCAGAATCTCTTTTGTGACCACCATAATCACAGCCTTCAGTTTAGCAGCACCACCGTATTCAAGCACAAGCTCATTTTCAAACTGAGGGCTCTCTCTGATTGTCTTGTTTTTCCTCAAATGAAAGGCCTGCGGAAAGGGCAACAAACCATTTTAAAGAAACACTAGCAAACAAACAAACAAACTGAGATAAGCAGTGTATATACAAAAGCATTACTTGTACAAATCATATTATTTGCATACTAGTATATGAACACAAATGTACACTGATAAGTACTGTTTTTTTACACAGTTAATGCAGAAATTGTTGCTAAAATACAGTAATTCCGCATTTTTTACATAATTTCCTTTAAAAGAAAGTGAATGCAGCACATTATCTACGAAAAAAAACATGGAATTATATATTTAACTTGATTAAATATTTATATCGATTCACAGCCTAATTGGCATGAGCTCTGTTTATTTGTTTGAGAAGGTCATACATTGCCTCAGTGTAGAAAACACTTAGTAAACACAGAACAGTGTCAAAAGTGACAAAGTGACCTGAAACAAATCTGGGCCTGAGCCATCAACAGGATTAAAAAAAGGACGTGATGTCATGTCTACCTTCACTATTACATAAGAGGTCAGCATTACACGGTGCGAAATTACTAATGGTGCATACATTTTCACTGATTTTACAGAGCAACGTTGGTAATTAATGTAGCTAATTTTAGGCTATTTCTCTTTTCGGTTTTGCATCTCCAGCTGAATTTTCTCTAATGCTCATTAAGTTCTTCCCCCACATGCCCTGGCCATCTGCCTCTGCTTTAACAGACAGACAGAGATAGACAGGGTTCATTCGCTTTAATCCCTTATTGACTTAGTTGTAGTTTCTTATTTATGTGGGAATAGGTGTGGGTGATAAATTATAAAACTGTAGAAATGGAAATGGCCTTTTCAATCACTTGAAATATATAACATTTAATTTATGTAGGGTAGTGGTCAACGAGTCAAACATTTTTCATAAATGACAATATTATCATCATTATTAATGTAAGTACAATATTAATGTAAGTACAGCAATTTTCACTTACCCCAAGTGAAAATTGTAAGCATAGGCTGGTAAAACTGCTAATTGAGATCTGAAGATCTGCTTCTAGTATTGATCCTGTAATAATATTGATTGTGTTTGAAAATGGGTGATTTTATTCAAAAGACTCAGAGGTCATGTTGAGGTTGTGTTCAGAATGATTTAGTGTCTCGGAGACTTATCAAGAGGAGACAGTCATTCGACCTCCATTAGATTTCAGTACACAAAACCCATTACCTCACACCTAAGTCGTGTGTGTGTGTGTGTGTGGTGAAGTGCATGGATATCAGCCTATTGACATTGTGTTTTCAGTTTTTCTCTAACCATTGTGTTATCAGTAAGTCCAGCAGTGGAAAACACCATTAAATGGGCTGTTTTATGAGCCCTTTATTGTACGTGAGTCTCCTCTGTGCTCCTTTGTGGTTCAAGTCACTACTCTGCAGTAAATCTGAGGGTCTGTCACATGGGCGGGCAAGACAGGGTTGTATTTCTCTGATGGTCTCAGCATCTACACAATGGATGGCGACACAGTCCTTGTTATGTTCTTCCCACTATATATTGGGAAACAGAAATTCTTTGAGATACTTAAGACCAGATGTCACCAATTATTGTATCATAGAAGAATATAATATAAACGTACTTTTTTCACATTTTACTTTTTTAGGCCTAAAGGTACAGTCTACCATGTAAACATGCATTTAAATAGATTTTATATAGAGCACAGTGTTGCCTTGAATGTGTTTACTCAGGACTCTTATTGATTTTCTAGCATTACAAGACATGCATAGTAATGGGCCTGTGGATTATTGACAAAGTAGATTTTTCAGAGAGATGGTTGCTGGTTTCTTTGTCATTTTTGCCCAAAGGAGGCCTTTAACCATCAACTCATGATTATTGTGTATGTGCTGTGTGTTTTCAGGTTGGTCTATGTTCTGAACCCCCAAAACCCAGTACAGCTATCCTGTCAGGTGTTATTCAGGAAGCATCAAAGGTCATAACGCTCAGTTTTCCTCAAGCGCAGAGGGTAGAGTTCGACGCAGGCTCTGCTCACCTGATCCATCGGCGGGATCTCTCAGGTACATCACACTGACACTTTAAAACTGTGTGCTTGTATTGTGTATTTAAAAATCACACTATTGTCATACTCAAACAGAAATGTTATCATACTCGTATATTCTGGAAATAGTTCAAAACACACATTTTTTATTTTTGGGTGGTTTCCTTTTTTTTTTTTTAATTCAACAAAATTATATATATATATATATATATATATATATATATATATATATATATATATATATATATATATATAAATAAATATATAATGTGTGTGTGTGTATATATATATATGTGTATATATATATATATATATATATATATATATATATATATATATATATATATATTCATATATATATATATATATATATATATATATTAGTGCTGTCAAATGATTAATCGCAATTAATTGCATCCAAAATAAGTTTTTGTTTACATAATATATGTTAATATGTGTATGCATATTAAAAACTGCCAAAACCACATTTATGCTTGAATTTGATGCCTTGCATGAAATTTTAAATAAAAACTTAATTTCAGAACTGTCTTATCTCTTCTAAATTTACTTTGCAGTCAAACTGAACAATTTTGTTAAATCATCTCAAAATTGCTTTGTTCACATTGTAGAAAACTCCAGAAAAACACCAACTCGACCTTCCTCTGTGAACTCGGTCAGCTCGAGGAGGTCTGGATCTCTCACTGCAGACCATCTAACAGAGACTCTGACCAAACAAACTCATAGATTTCAGCTACAGGTACTTTAACCAGTTTTAAATTTAAACAATGACCATCATTGTCAAAATTCAGATTAACAGGCATTTAATTTTAACAGCAGTGCTTTGAACTCAAAACTTTTTTTATCAGGTTGATGCTTTTGAGGCACTTCTAAAGAATGGGAAGCTCAAGCCCTGTGAACAAATAAAGGTATGCTGATGCTTTTCTAAAAAATAGAATTTTTTAAAGACATGAAGTCAGACTAACTCTGAACCATCTACAGGGTCTCTCCACACTGGCACAGGGGCAGGAGTCTCTTGAACATGCTTACCTAGATGCACGAGCCCAGTATCAGATGCAGCAGCAGCGAAAAGGCGGGCATGTCACCTTTGACCCAGACAGGTAGACTCTTTTTATGTGCACTACCATTTCAAAACTATTTGAAATTAATACTTTTATTAAGCAAGAATGCATGAAATTGATCAAAAGTGACAATAAAGGCATTTATAATGTCACAAAATTTGTATTTGTACATAAATGATCAATCAGTATAATTTAATTTAATCAATTTGTAAATAAATTTGAAATTTCTATACATGGAAGAATAAAAATATTAATCATAACAATTCTTTTCAACATATCACCAGCATATTCGAATAATTTCTGCAGGATCACGTTAGACTGAAAAGTTTTGCCTCACAGGAATAAATACAGTTGAAAATATATTAAAATAGAAAATAGGTGTTTAAAAATGTAATAATATAGTATTTGCACATAAACATGTCATTGTCTTTTGTTGCTGATGCAAATATTGACGACGCTGTGTTTCCTGTGTACTTCCTGTGCTGCTGGTTTGTAGTACTTGTAGTATTCATACTGTGTGTTTGTGTGTGACACAGGGACCTAGAAGGTCAGATCTTCAGGTCAGGAATGCGATTGGACGAGCTGAAGGAGCGGCTGGAGCAAGCAGAACAGAACAAACCCATTTCTGAACCGACTTTAAACCCTCTGCCTCCTTCAGATGTGCTCTCTGTGTCCATGCTGGAGACCGAACCTCTACCTGAGGTGCCTCAGACTGAAGCTCCAAACCTCACTAATCTCTGACCTCACAGATCTAAAGAACAGGAAAGTAATTTCCCCTTCTTTCTTTCTCAGAGCCCACTGTATGCTGTCCATCCTGAGGCTTGTGTTGGTGTGGAGGTTAGTTCAGTTAGCGGAGAGAGTGATAGAGAGGAAGAGGAGATCCTCCCATTTCTTCTTCATCCCCTCCAAGACAAACACCGGCGTGTGGAGAAAGACTTCAGTAATCTCATGGCCTGGTGAGTGACCGTTGACCAGCATATGTAGGAACAAACAGCTTTACATGTCAAGCTCAATTTCTTGTTGTGTTTATACCCAGCTATCAGAGTTATAAAGAGCTCCCTGGGATGCTGGACACAACTGTGACTTTAAAGAGCCATGACTTGCTGGATTTTGGAGACTCTGCTTCTCTTGGGAATACAAGTGTAACGGACAGACAACAACACAGGTTTGTTAATGAGAAAGAGATGACAAAATCTGCTCAGCAGTGAGTCATGAGCCTATTTCACATCAGCTTTACAAATGTTTAGAAGCTCTAAGGGATTGATAACTTTAGACAGTAAAGAATAGGTTGAGTGAACATTAGGTATGCTAGCAATATGTCAGAGAAGAGAGGAATATTATGTTTGTGAGTGACCAATTAGAGATAACATCTTGGTTAATAAGCCCTGCCCATTTTGAAACTCTGTTATTTTGTTATCGTTAATATAGTATTTTAGTATTTATTTATTTCCATTTTTTTTTAATTAATTTATTTTAGTATTAACAGATTTTTTCATAAAATAAGTTATATTTTTAATTTAATTTAATTTTTTTTATTTTTTGTTGTTTTTATTCAGGTTTTTTTTTTTCAGTTTTAGTGTAGTTATTTTCAGATTTTTAGGACCAATTTTAGGACCAACTTAAACTAAAATTTTATAAATGTTCCTTTGGCAACTAACTGAAATAAATAAAGCAAAATATTTTTTCTGTTTTATTTTAGTTGACATTTATTTTATTTAAACGAACTTGAATATTTTTATTATTATTATTTTATTTAAGTCAATGCATCAGTTTTAGTTAATGATAACACTGTTTAGAAACTTATTCTACCAGCTTATTCTAATTCTGTGATTATAATGTTGTCACAGACATAATAATGATATTTCTGTGTTTGTGATCTAAACATCAGCTATATGTTGTTATCAGGTTTAATAAGGTAATTGAGGGTAACAGCAGTTCAGTCCGCTCCACCGTTATCAACACCTGGCTGTTTGCTCTCTCATTCATCTCTCCATTCTCTCTTTCTTTAGGCAGGCAGCAGCAGATTGTGTCCCTCCCTCCGGCCCATCTGTCAGGTCACAGGTGTGTGAGTCTATGGAAACTCACCCAGAGGCTCTTTACCACTCCTCGGTGTTGCCAGGGCAACTGGGCAGGGAAAGGAAAGCGGCAGGAAGCAGGAAAACTCAAAGCAGTAGCCTGACCAGCCTGGCAGAGAGCACAGAACCCAGAACTATGGGCTTAAAAGCAAAGGCTAAGACCGTCAGAGCATCCCCTCTGGTCAGTGTCTGCTTTATTTGCGATGAACAACACTATCCCCCGGTTTCACAGACGAGGCTAGTCCCAGACTAAAATGCATGTTTGAGCTGTCTCAACTGAAAATATCTTGCTCTGACATAACTTAAAATATGTCAGTGTCAATGTTCTGTGTCAAGATGCACACCTTAATGTTTTCTTCTGAGGCATTTTTGTAAAAGTTGCTTAAATATCTTAATTTAACTAAGGCCTAGTCCTGGCTTAAGCTAAGCCCAGTTTGTGAAACTGGGCCTATATGTCTTATCTAAAGGATTATTTCTTTATGTGCATGAATAATAGAGATTTAATATTATTTTAGTAGAGTTCTTACGTGTATTTTTAACACTGTAGGATGGGGTTAAGTCTCCAGAGACAGACAGTGGCTTTATGGGCTCTGAGAGCAGTCAGCTCACTCCTGCAGTGCACAGTCCTCTCCAGCAGAGGGCGGTGGTGAGGTATGAAACACCTTCACTGTAGAAAGCACTTCGTATTTGATCCTGTGACCCATAATGAAATAAGAAACCACTGAAATATGTGTTAGAGGTGCTTCTGCTCATACTTGGGGTTAGGGACTCATCCTGCACTATTTGTGCCTGATACCTCAAATCTTGCGGCTCATTGAGGAGAGATGTGCTTTTAAGTATGAAACTTACAATTTTCCACCTGATGATAAAATGGGAGGCAAGACCAACAAAAAACATAAATTTTTCAGAAAATATAAAAATCTGTTTGTCTTTGCTATCTTAGGGAGTTCATACACCTTTATATTTTCCTCTTTCTGATGTCTTCTCCATTTCCATCAGGCTGTCTGGCCCACGTGCGAACACAGAAAGACCAGAGTCTGCTCCTCCTGCTAGACAGCCTTTTGCCGTCTCCCCCTGTCAATCACAGCCCTCTCCGAATACCCAAGGAGAACACCTCACCAAGTCTGAAGGGCACATGGGTCCTGTCAGGAGGAGAAGAGGGGAGGAAATGTGTTCTTCTTCCAGCCTTACTCCCTCAGTATCCCCCATTCTTTGGCCCAATAGCACTCTCCTGCCCTGGCCGAGCAGCCTGACCAGCCAATCAGAGCATGGGAGTGATCAGGGTGGGTGTAGATTTGACATTTCAAATGAAAAACATGTATAAAAAAAAAGAAAAAACACAATAATAACTGGTAAAACCTTACAATAAGATTCAATTTGTAATCAGTAGTCAATGCAATCATGAGTTAATGCATCATGAACTAACTGAATAATACTTTCACATGCTTTACAGCATTTATTAATCTAATATTAATTTCGTAATATGCAATAGTAAAAAAAATCAACATTTCAGGCTTGATAAATTAACAATTTATTTTTAATCTAAATGAACAATTAATAGAAGTATATAAATTAACATTGACCTAAAATAATCTTCAATAAATAACCTAAAAATCTTTGCTCTTTCATATTTCATGGGTATTTATGGCTACTTGCCAAAAAATTGCCAAGGAAGCTGGCATGGCAATAAAACACGACCAACCATAAAAAATATATCTTGTCTTGAATAATGCTGATGTTTGAACACATCATTAATACTGGTCCCTAATTTCTCTTTTCATCCTTTTGCTCTCTCTCTGCATCCTGCTTTTACTCTTCTTTCCTCAGTCCATTTCTTATCAGGGGATGAAAAAGCACAGGATGGCCAGTACCCACAACCAGCCAATCAGCAGCTTCGCTCTCACAGAAGCCCCTCCCTCCATGTGCCTTATCACCACGGTGACCACCTCGAAGCCCAAAGTTCTGTTCATCTAACAAATCAGCAGTGAGTTTCCGAAAGGCTGATATAGCCACTGCAGCACAAACAAGCAGAGATTTATGACTGCTCTTTTTGAGCCAGGGCTCTACTGTAAAGGAGTTCTGGGAAAAACTCCAGTGGTATTAAGTGGTCTCTATGAAATCATTTTTCACTTCACGGCAGCCAGAGTTCCATCTGGATAATTAGATTTAATTTTCATTCTTTCCTTTCTATGATTCAGCAGGAGTTTGTCTCTCAAATAGACTAGCTGAAGAGTGCGCTGGTATGTATTCAGCTCCGCATCCAGCATTAATCACCATTAGCTATTAATAAAACAGTAACCCTCTGTGTATTTGATGATTGAAATATTCACCTACCCACATCCACACACCCACCACTTCTAACGCTCTTTTTGGTCCACACTGGAATGGTTATTTCTAAACCCTGTTTTGATCTTATCTCTAACAGAGAAGCAAAACATGACTTGGGACTTTTGAAGAGGATTTGGCTTGCTAAGTTGCTAGCTCGCTCTGTGTTTTTGACGCTCAAAATTATTCCATTTTTAAATAAATTAAAAATGTAATTTATTTATGTATTGACAAATCTGAATTTTTTTCCAGCCTTTACTCCAGTCTTCTCTGTCATGTGATCTTTCTAAAAAGCCTATTTTGGTGCTTAAGACACATTTCTGATTATTATCAATGTTGAGAACAGTAGAGCTGATTAATATTTTGTGGAAACCATGATATACTTTTTTTCAGGATTCTTTGACTTACAGAAAATTCAAAAACAGCATGCATTTAAAAAATAAATTTATAACATTATCTGTTATAAATATCTTTACTGTCACTTGATCAGTTCAATGTTGTTTAAAAAAAAATGGTCACTTTAAAACAATTGTAGTGTACTCATAAACCCACACTTAAAATACCCTGTTGTTGTAACTTTGTTGCAACACCTGATGTATAAAAAACTCATCGCATGAAAAAGCCACATCAAAACTGACTTCCAGATAGACATTAACAAAAATCTGATTTTAATTTAATCCGTTTTGTTCTTTCTTCATACTCCAAAACAATGCCTTTATATATTATGTGTTTCAGAGAGGCTCTTCGATCTCTACAGCAAGAAGTGAACCGACTAAAGCAGAGACTAGAGGGAAATCTGAGACTCTCTAAACCTGCCAGTGCTGTTAGAGTGCCCACTTCTGCCACAGAAGATACCAGAGATCAGGCTTCCCCACAGACCGCAAGGTACCGGAAATCTTAGACTGTCCAAAATGATATATCTTATATCTTACCTGAAACTTTTAATTCATAAAGTGATTTTATGATGTTCCTTATTTGTTAGGTCATCAGACAGAAGGCGGCAGAAAGAGAGAGGGAGGAATGGAGAAAAAGAGAGAGGAAACTCGCCGAGACCCACCCTGAGGCAAAGATCCGTATCGTTACCTCGACATCGGCCTCAAACTCATCTGAGTACGTTTAGCTCCATGTTAATCTGTCAAAGTTACAGTAGAATACATAAGGATGCAAATAGATTTTCTTAACAGTCCTAAATGACATTTGGATGCAGTATTGGTTGTTTGAATCTGTAGCTACTTTTTCACCATGTGTCTTATTAACCCTTTAGCGACCGATTCTGAGCTTGTCCAATCTGAGCCACGACCATCAACTTTAAGACATGTTCTGATGTCCCCAATAACATCACGAGGAAGAAGACAAACCAGAGGATTTGGACGTCACAAAGAGGACAGTACATGTAAGAAAAGACCTCATAATTCAACATAAATGACCAGTTTTTGTATGATGATCAAGAACACATTGTGGTTATCAGCAGGCAGATCTGACAATAGTGATGAAACCGAATCAAGCCGAGGACCAGAACCTGCCTGCCCATATTGCATATCAGACCGCACTGGTTCCTTGACACGTAAGCATCTTACCTTCATCATGATGATGGGGTTTAAAATTTACTGAGCTTACATTTCATAAATTATCCTCCTGTCATTTGCACTATTAATTAAAGGTCCAGTGAGGAGTAGGAGCTCTCTGCATCTCTCACAGCCTTCCTGCAGCCATTGCTCATTGTGTGGTGCATTACAAGCCAATCAAAGAGCCTCTCAACCAGGTTTGACAAGTCATTATCTATGAACTTTTTTTTTTTTTTTACACTTTGTCCTGAAAATGTAAAATATTCACCTAATACAACTTGTATCACCAAGAATCATGTTGACTCTCAAATGTGTGTTTATTTAGCCAATCAGGAGCCAGTCTTTACCCCCAGAGGGAGTCAGCCAATGAGATCCTCCTTACAGAGGGAAAGAGGAGGTGTGAATGTGGCTCCTCCCCCCACAGTTCTGGGAGGTGTTCCAGTTGTCCCATATGTGCCCGTCTATCCTTCAACTCTGTGAGTACCTCAGGATAAAGTGGCCGTTAGCTTAATTTACTTGCTTCTTTGTCTCCAGCTGCTTTGATCAATGAATCAGGCTCTAAAAATGTATGAGAACAACTCCTCTCAGTCAATGAGTTTTGCAGGCTTGATTAAAACTCGTCTGAGACCACTGTGGATATCTGGGATTCAAAATCTAATTTAACCATGGAGGGAAACAAAGTTTTAGGATTTAGGAAAATGCAAAACAAGAATTATTATGACTCAAAATGAAGAAATGTGACCCTGGACCACGAAACCAGTCATAAGGGTCAGTTTTTTGAAATTGAGATTTATACATGAATAAATAAGCTTTCCATTGATGTATGGTTTGTTAAGAGGACAATATTTGGCTAAGATACAACTAGGTGAAAATCTGGAATCTGAGGGTGCAAAAAAATCAAAATATTGAGAAAATTGCCTTTAAAGTTGTCCAAATGAAGTTCTTAGCAATGCATATTACTAATCAGAAATGAAGTTTTGATATATTTATGGTAAGAAATTTACAAAAAAATCTTCATGGAACATGATCATTACTTAATATCCTAATGATTTTTGACCTAAAAGAAAAATCGATAATTTTGACCCATACAATGTATTGCTGACTATTGCTACAAATATACCCGTGCTACTTATTACTGGTTTTGTGGTCCAGGGTCACAAATAATTAGAAGATAATGAACTATTTCTAGGTGACAAATTAAAATAAAATGTTAGATTTCAAATAATTCTGATGCATGATCCAAATAATTCTGAAATTCAAGCTTTAAATTGATTTTTCACTTGTGTTGATAATATACAGTAATTTGTTGATGGACTGAAGTTTCTAGAATAAAAAAGTAAAACATAAGTATTTTCTACAGTAGCCTACATGGAACATTTGAACCCTACTGTATATTATTTTTTAATAACAATAATTTTTATTGAATAATTTAGTGTTATTCAATTTAATAAAAGCATGTATTTAAAATGGAAGATTTTTGTAAAATATTTTTATCACTTTACTTTCTTGCTGAATAAATGTATTTTCTTTAAAAAAATAAATATATCTTACCCTGATCTTTTGAATGGTAGTATAAATATTATATATTTCTATAATATTTATATTACATAATATTATTTATATAATTATTATATATTTATTTAATTTAAACGGATTGAACCTTTTTTTTTTTTTTTTACAATTAGTGGTTACACTTTATATTAGGTGGCCTTAACTACTATGTACTTGCATCAAAAAATAAGTACAATGTACTTATTGTGTTCATATTGTATAGCAAAACACTTTTGCTGCTATTGAGGTGGGATACAGGTAAGGTTAGGGACAGGTTTGGTGGTATGGGTAGGTTCAAGTGTGGGTTAAGGTGTAAGGGATGGGTCAACAGTGTAATTATAAATGTAAGTACAGAAATTTAATTACAGATGTAATTACATCTAGGTATTTTTGTATTTATATTTTTAAATGTAAAAACATGTATGTACACAATAAGTGCATTGTATGATTAATTTAAATGTAAGAACATAGTAGTTAAGTCCACCTAATATAAAGTGGGACCCAGTTAGTTTTAAGTAACATACAACTAACTCCTCTGGTGTCACTGTCCACAACAGACTGAGCATTCTCTGTCCTTTTCCCACAGTTACTTCTCTGGTCCTGTGACGACTCAGCCCTACTCACAACCCTTTAACATCTTAGTCAGTCCCGTCAGAGATGAGAGGCCAGGGGTCAGAGGTCATTGCAGACGCTCACTCTCTTTGGACCATCAGCAGCACACTCTGAACAGCTCTCTGAAAGGCACCATCATGGCAGCTAAAAACATGAGAGAGGTCTCACATCACATGGCTCACTCTCTGGCCTCAGGACTGCACAGCAGTAGCTTCCTCACCTCTTCCTGCACCTACTGATATCAGTGTTTACATCTGTTCATTTAGCAGATGCTTTTATCCAAAGTGGCGTTTATTCATTTTTATTAGTTTACAAAAACAACTGTTTTTCTTGTAGTGGTGTGACTGATGCAGACATGCAACGCTGCAGTGGAAAATGATGGAAAATGTGAAATGTCTCAGGTGTACATCTGCATTATGGCAGCTTAAACATTCCAAGTTTGTACATACAGTGACCCCTAAAAATATTAGGCCAATCCTAGGCCACACTTAAAGATGTATGCATGGAATTGCATTATAAAGCAAAAAATATAAGAAATGTTGTTTTTAAGGGGAAAGGGGAAAAGGCGGAAAGGGAAGTGGTGTGTGGCCAAGTATCGTGACCCATACTTGGAATTTGTTCTCTGCATTTAACCCATCCAAGTGCATGCACACCGTAGTGAACATACACCCGGAGCAGTGGGCAGCCATGTTGCGGCGCCCGGGGAGCAGTTGGGGTTTCGGTGCCTTGCTCAAGGGTCTCACCTCAGTCGTGGTATTGAGGGTGGAGAGAGTGCTGGTTATTCACTCCCCCCACCTACAATCCCTGCCGGACCGAGCCTCGAACCCATGACCTTTGGGTTACAAGTCCGACTCTCTATCCGTCAGGCGGCTGCCTTAACATTGTAGGTAAAGTTTTTTTATGTTTAAAAACAATAGGACTTCATAACTGTTCAAAATGGAGTTAAAACAAAACATATTTAGACACTCTGAAGACTTCATATATCCACTAAAAGCATTTGTTTTGGAGAATCAGACATCAATGCATGTTTAAGTGTGGTTTAAATGTCCAAATACTTTTGGGTCTACTGTAGTACACCTTTTTCTGGAAAGTCCCAATAATGTAACAGATTTATATGTACTTTCACAGTGTGAAGGTGAAACTGTATTGTTTATAAATCTGTCAGTGACAGATTTTTAAGTCTTAGTTTTTTTCTAATAGGGAGAAAATATGAGAGCGTTTTTATTTATATTACCATACTTTTGTGCTGTATTTGTTTACCTAGAATTTCCAAACGGCATAACCTTTTTTAATGTAAATGCCCGTGTGACATGGTTTTCTACCCCACAGTCAAAAAAAGCAGTTTGATTGAGTGGAGTGTATTCAGTCCAGCATACTTTGAGTTGTAGCAGCATTGAGGTCAGTGTGAAAAGACCAGCATGCATTTCACTTTATGGAAACAAAAATGGAATAGTTATTAGTGTAAGTTTTTAGAGGTTATGCAATATTGTTACTTAATATTTATATATAGCTTTTTTGAGGTAAATGTCTTTTTAGTGCTGCTTTGTTAATTTAAATGAGCAAATTAATTATTTTGGGCATCACCTAGTTAGGCAAATTTAATGAATAATGTTTCTGTCATGTGTTTTGTATTTATAGAGCTGTACTTTTATACTATATTTACTACTATAAATGTTTCTATAATATTTGACACGGTGTGATGTTGATATATTTCCTTACAGCTGTTTCACCAAGATTTATTTTTCTCAAGATGAAGGACCGGACCTTCTCTTGACCTTCCTGTAGCTGCAAATCTGTGTTGAGAGCCAGCTAGTGTATCAGAAACCAGTGATCAAGGTTAGTGGCTAATCAAACAGACCACAACTATATTAATTTGATATAACATGATCATGGAAAAGCTGCAAATAACAGGCAGCCATTTCCTGGTCTGGAATTACTAAATATGTATTTAATCATCTGATCAACTGATCAATTCAGTGTTTAAACTGTTTTGGAACCCTGTTATAAATCAAATATTTCCATATAAATCAATGTAATTTTGTTCATATAAGAAACGAGACTATTGCAGCCCAGAGGAAATCATGTACAGAGCACGTGACAAAAATGTACTGATTGCATATTTGTAATGGAAGCCAATTTATTAGACAGCCTTAGTACATCGGTACACATGAAGTATACTTTAATTTGTGCTTCAACACTCGCAAACATAGAATCCCAGTAAGATCAACAGGTTTAGGACGGACTACGTTCTTATTTATTGATATTCTCTGAAAAGTAAATTGAATAGAAATCAATCCAGTCGACACAGCTATACAACGGCAAACCCAAATGAAGGTAATAATTTAAAAGAAGAGAGAGAACCATAGAAGCGTTTGCATCACAGAAAACGCGTAGTGCAATATACAACCTTTCTGTCAGAACAGAGTAAAGAGGAAACTGAAACCCAAACATTAAAAAGGGGGGTTGCGTTTCGCTGCAAAGCCATTCACCAGTGGAAGATATAACATTGCACCAGAAAGAAACTATCAGACGGACAAACAAAAGATAGATATTACCTATTATTTTTTTTTTCCCAGTTTATCACTACAGCTACAGCTAATACGTCACAAACACAGTGGCTTCACATTGGCAAAAGAAAGTTTTACTACTTCACAGTCAGAAATTTTCACCAGTCAACAGTGAGACGAAAAAACAGTAACATATGGCATACAACAACACGCTACTCAGTGCATGTCCCGGTTAAACATTGTTTACTAACCAATGATAAGACTTAATCGGACGAGATACAATACTGAAATACAACTGGCCCTTTTTTTGAATTCCTTAAACATCTGCAAGCAACGGCCTTCTTCACACTAAATCATGAGGTCTCTGTAGAAGGAGACGAGAAAAGAAAAGGAGATGGAGAGTAAATGCTCCAGGAATCGGAGGGGTGACGTCCGCTATCTATGTACAGTGTCTCTTTCACTTTTACAGCTTGAGGCTTTGATCTGTTACTCCTTTGGCCTCCTTCCTCTTCATCACTGGAGTCCCAGAAGATGCTTATTGTTTCATTTTTACACATCTTAACATGTTTTTGATATATTATTTTTTACTTTTTTCCAGCGTTTTAAAACATGTCAAAAGGGCCACATAGTAGCGTCCATGGCATGCACATCTAAAATGAGACAACAATTAAACCCAAGCATCTAAACTGGGCGGCAGTTTAGCCTTCAGCGTAGGAAGTGATATGCATCATTTTGCCTCACTGGTCTATTTGCATACAAACCAGTCCCTCCCCCAACCACTTTTAAACCATTTTTTAAAAAAAAGAAAGAAAAGTAAAAACACACCAAGTTAAATAAGGAACAAACGCAAAAAGTGATCTACCATTTACGCATTCTAGCAGGTTCCATAACATACAATATTACATTTGGTACTTTCAGGTTTTTAAATGGCAAAACGAAAAACTCAGTTTGACAGTCTAATCATTTGCATCCATTGTAAAACAGAAGAATACTTGCAATGATTCTTTTATTTCAACATTATATATATATTTAAATATATATATAAATTTATAGAATATTCTTTTTAACTTGTCACCAATCATCTATATTTTTTTTTCTTTTTCTCTCAAGCAAGATGCATACACAATTTATATAGGAGCAGGTGCGATTTACAGGGCAACGGATGAAGGGAGGGAGAGGGTAACTGGGCGATGGGGTTTGGGGGAAAGAAGTTGTGATTTTAGCTTGTCTGCTCCTCGTCGGGTTTGTTCATGGCCTTCAGAGCGTCCAGAAGCTGGGTAGGGCCGGTGATATGGGTCGAACCTGCATAGATGAGCACCAGGGAGAGAAACAAAAACTCATTTAATTTGTTCATATACTGAGATTAACTCTAGAAATGTGTTTTCAGCTGTGTATCTATCTATAATATTATAGAAAATATATTTTACTATTAATGGTAATGAATGAATAAATTAAAAAAAAATATATATATATATATATATATACACACACACACACATTATATACATTACTGTTCAAAAGTCAAAAGGGCCAGAAAGATTTAAAAAAAAAAAAAAAAAATTTTAAGAATTTTATTCAGCAAGGACACATTAAATTGATCTAAAGTGAGAGTAAAGACATTTATAATGTTACAAATGTTTATCTTTAAATAAAAATCTATTTATTCAAGAAAACTGAATTATATAATATATATTCAGTCATTTATATATTTATTTATTTATATATATATATATCATGGTTTCCACAAAAAATGTTAAGCAGTACAACCATTTCCAACTGTGATAAAAATAAGAAATGTTTCTTGCACATGCAAATTAGCATATTAGAATGATTTCTGAAGGATCATGGGACACTGAAGACATCACAGGAATAAATTACATTTTAAAATATATTAAAACAGAAAACCATTATTTAAAATAGTAATATTTCACAATATAAATTTTTTACTTTAGTTTTAATCCAATAAATGCAGCCCTGGTGAGCATGAGATATTCTCAAAAACATAAAAAAATCTTACCAACCCTTTTGAATGGTAGTATATGCACATATATTTATCAAGATTTTGTTTTCTATCTATTATTAAAATTTCAAAATAAGGAAATATTTAAATTTGATTAGATATTTAGCTGAAGACACAATTCTAACACATCACAAATACTGTACATTCAAACTATCCAAAAACATTTGTGCCACAGGGTCATCTAAAAAAAAAACATGGGTATGCACTGAAATAATTGTAGATTTTTGGTGCCATGTGGAACAAATGCCTATTCTACAATATTTTTAGCAAAGCTGCATGTTCCCACTACTTGTAATGCAATAAAAAGATCAAGTGATTAAAAAACGCTTGATAATGAGTGTCACATTCACTTAACAACCAGTGAGGGTTGCCTACAGAAAGAGGCAAATGAATCTTACATTGCTGAACGAGTAGAACTGAATGTGTAGTTGCATGCTCAGCTTTGAACATACAGCTAAATTGCCTGGTTCTGACCACAACAATCTTCTGGGCCAAGTAAATGCAAACATGCAGTTTTGCTAATCGCTAATCAGATCCACAATGTGATTTGTAGCTCTTCAACTAGATGAGCGGGTCTAAACTAAAGAATCCATGAAAACAAACCATATTATTGTTCAATAATGGCTGGAACAGTCAAGAAGTGTTTCATGTTGCAGTATGGGTTAGGACTGGCATACTGCATATGGTGTGATCGTTTACGAACACGAAAAACCAACAGAAAAAGGGGAAATCAAAAGGGATATAGCTTTAGCAGCCTGACACTTGAGTGATGGATACTTGATAGGGTTA